>BMAU01004035.1:15000-43962 GCA_019973935.1 Trichonephila clavipes
ATCTTGTGATTTAACACCGCTAGGCTATTTTCTGTGGGGCTATGTAAAGTCATTGGTCTATGCGGATAAGACACAAACGCTTGAAAATTTGGAAGACAACATTCGCCGTGTTATTGCCGATATACGGCCACAAATGTTGGAAAAATTCTTCGAAAATAGGACGTCCAGATTGGACTACATCCGAGCCAACCGTGGCAGCCATATGCCAGAAATCATATTTAAAATGTAATGCCACAAGATTATCTTTCGGATAAAAAAAAATTAATGTCAATCGAATAATACATCGTTGTTTTTTTGCAATTTAAAGTTCTGTACCTCTCAAAAAAACACCCTTTATATATATATATATTTATTTATATTTTTATATCTTTTTTAAATTCCATTTTTACGTAATTGTGGAATACATTTGTCGGGGTTCGATCTTTGAGATCATGATCTGTCTTACTTAGCCATCTTTATATAAATGGAATTTATACAACAAATAAAAACTTCAAGAATGAAGAATAAGGAAAATTCAGAATCACAAGGAATAGCAGAGGAGATCGATATTATACAACAAAATCTTAAAGTTCAAATTATCATTGATTGAACGTTTTTTATACACTCTGTCGCAAAAAATATATGCACCCAGAAGAAATCAAGCTACAATCACGAAACTCGGCAAGAATGTAGTCTGGTAAGAGATATGCAAATGATTAAAATTTCGAAGCCAATGAGACAAGGCTAGTGTGCTATGCGCATATTAGTTGCGCAACTGGGAGAGTTTAAAAGCATGAGTACGAGCGCCGTACGGCTATCCAAACGAATCTGATGACTTTGATAGACGATATTGAGACTTAGGATGCCTCTAAGACGTAACCGGCGGCAGTACGAGCAGCTGACGGACTTTGATAGGGCCGTATAATAGGCCTCAGAGAAGCAGGTTGGTCGAATAGACGTATCGGCCGCCACCTCGGTCGGAGCGATATGGTAGTTGCTAGGTGTTGGCAACAGTGGATCACAGAAGGTAGAGTGTACCATCGCGGAGGGTCAGGACGTCACAGGAACACAAATGATCGCGAGGATCGTGCAATCAGAAGAGTGGCCACTTCGGCACCAACAACGTCGCTAGCATCGATTCAACGCCACTTACCTCCTTCCAGACATCCAGTGCCATCAAGAGAAACCATAAGGAGACGACTGACCGAAGTTGGTCGAGGAGCCGACGTCCGCTAAGACGCTTACCACTGACCCCACATTATAGGCAGTGTCGACTGGATTTTTGCCGACCTCGGGCAACTTGGAGTGTGACAGACTGGAGACGTGTCATCTTCAGTGATGAACAATTCAGTCTCAGTGCTGATGACCACCGCACACGTGTCTGGAGGCGCACCGGCCAGCGATCCGATCCGGCATTTATTGTCGAGCGGCATACAGCAATTTCACAAGGTGTGACAGTGTGGGGAGCAATTTCTTGGGACACACGATCATCTTTAGTGGTCCTTCAAGGCACTTTGACAGCTCGCAGATACGTGGACGATATTTTAACGCCGATTGTGCTACCCATGCTATCAAGTCGCCCAGGTGCCATTTATCAACAGGATAATGCTCGTCCACATACTGCGCGACTCTCCCAACAATGTCTTCGAGGATATGACGTCCTACCATGGCCTGCCAGGTCACCAGATCTTTCGCCAATAGAGCATGTCTGGAACGCGCTGGGAAGGCAACTGCAGCCGTTTGAATACAGGAGAATTAATTGCGCAGATGCAAAGACTTTTATGGCAGGATCTTCCACAGGGGGTCATAAGTGATCTAATTGAATCGATGCCACGCCGAATTTCGGCTTGTATAGCTGCCAGAGGTGGCTTTTACTACTTACTGATTTTTAACCATCTTTTTGCAAGCTGTATACAGCTTAATAAAAATGATATTTTGTTCTGAATTTTTTAATCATTTGTTTATTTTCATATACACTACATGCATACCAAATTTCGTGAATGTAGCTCAATTTCTTCTGGGTGCATATATTTTTTTGCGACAGAGTGTATATACTGTCAGTTTAAAAAATTTAGCTATCCTATGTAATCTTAAAAAAAAAACGAAAATGTATTGGACGGTAATTTAAATTAAATTAAATTTTCCTATTTTTACTCTACCCGGATTTCTTTTAAGTATATCATTTGAAAAGGAAAAAAAAATACAATAAATCTCACGCACGTGTTTAAACTTTACAGGAACACAAATGTATGATCCCTATTTTCATAATTAACTAATTCAAAAAATTCCTATTGAACACAATATGTGGACTCTACAGATCACTTAAGAAACACTATAAAAAAAATGAGATATTTTGATAAATGGGAGTGTAGTACATACTTTTTTAGCACAGTGGTCAGGAGGGCGAAAACGTGCTTATCCTTATTCTTTTCGAGATTGTAAAGACTTATTTTGTGCCAGGAATAATGTATTTCAAATCATTAATGTTTATTTTCGTGACATTTTGCGTTGTGTGGAAGTTTGGGGAGCTAGTTGAGTAATGATCCTCGTTCTTTGACATTTTTTAAAACTGTTCCCGTTTCTACTGTTTCAAATGTTTTTATTAATCCTCTAAGTGGTTAGCTTCCCCCTGAAAAGTTATTCCGAAAGCGTTTACTCTTATTTTGCCATTCGCTTTAAAAATGCAACAGACTTCTTTCCTTTCCCCCTTTTAAAATTTGGGAGGTCGAGCGGGGACAATTTTATGACTCAGTTCGTTCCCTTTGTAAAGTAAGAACCAAGAGATCAATCGTTTACAGCTGTCAAGTTGCCTTGGGCAATCTTGTAGTGCAACTGGGTCGTTTCCACTATATGTTTAGTTACAGTAAAATTAAAACAAAATGAAGGGTGGAAAAAAGGAAATAAATAGTTTGTTAGAATATTGTATTAAATAAAAATTACTTCTTTAATTTTTATTTAATACTTCTTGTATTAAATAAAAATTTCTTTTCTACATTGGCATTTGTGATGCACATAACACACATTCAGTCAATAATTTTTACATTAAATGGGGGATATACTTCTTCAAATGCGCATGAAAGTAATTCTAACCATATTCTACTCAAGTTTAATTTCTTATCTTTCTGTTTCATTTATTACAAGGAAAAATGTCACACATCGATAACTACATTTTCACACAATTCAGTCATTACAAATTCTATTGTGAGAAAAGTTCTCCCTAATTAATTTTGTCTTTCAAAGCAGTACACTTAAAACAATTTTGTTCAGTGAAGTTAACCGACAGTTCCACAATGTATCCATACCAAATTTTAAAAACAATTTTAACATTTTGAAATGTATCCTTATTAAATTTTTTGAGTTAACACAAATATTTCCTGCTGTATTGTAGACATAGTATGAGATGTGGAGTGTGGTTTTGATAGAATGTGTTCGTACGTGTAGACTATTTTTTAAAATTTAAATATCAAAGCTGATCATATAACTGCAAATGAGAATTAATTTAATGTGTGCTGGTATCAAAATAAAACACTTTACAATATTAAACAGCCTATGGGTTTATACTCAATATCAAACTATTCGCAAAATGGCTTACAACTTCTATTCAAATTGTAAAGAAACTGAAATATAAATATATCTTACTGCAGTCAAAAATATTCGTAATATGTAAGTATCCTATTCCTCCACTTATTTCAGTACATTTTAAAAACTGTAGCTGAATGTAATTTTTTATATTTATAAACGAAGCATAAAAGCTCACACAGTCGTAAAAATGTCTTTATCATTTCTAAATATACCACTATAAAACATATATGGATTGTAAGATCAGTTGTAAAATCCTAAAAACTTTGAGGAGCAAAAAACATGTAAATTTGGATTGATCAAATTTTTAATATAATACACACACAAATATACATATTATTAAGCAAATACATTTGAAAAATCAAACTTCCTTCTAAAATAAACGTCATTGAAAGAAAAATGTTTAATTGCAAAAGAGTGGAAATACATGTTTATCTAAGGGGTATCCCCAAAGTGAGCCAATCCTCAAACTTAAGACTCAAACTTAGTGGCACAACAATCCATGAGGGCCAGGAACTACTGTGCCCATCCTAATACACGTGACCATTGGACGCTGAGATGCATGAACAGATGTCCCGATTTGGTGGTTTGTCTGAAGAGAGACCTTCAGTGTTTAAGACCCCAAGCCAGCTTGGTACTCATTTATCGACCCAATGTAGCGGGGATGAAAGGCAGAGTCGGCCTTGCCCTGCCCGTTAATAGAACCCAAGACCTGTGGTGTGGAAGCATGATACACTACCACTCGACCCTATTCGGTGAAAAATAAAATTTAATGTTCGGAGCTTATAATATAATTCCCTAATGAATGAGGGAGTCCAAACTTTTTTTTTCATGTAAACTGTTTAGACGGAAATGGTTAATTATGAACATTTCACAAGGGCATAAATTAAAATTAACTGTTATAGTTTACATAAATTTTTAAGGCTGCAGAAAGTGTATTTTGGCTGCACGAATTAATTTTAAAAGGAATACGGTTACGAAAAAGTAGTGCAAATCTATCTAAAGTATGGTTAGGTTACCTTAGATATTGTCAAACACAACAAAGTATTGGGAGCCAATTCCACAATTCGTTGTTATAAAAATGTATGAAAAATATACAAGACTTAGTTTTTGCATTTGTAATTTATATATTTTTTTCCCTGAGAGATTTAAAAGTTAGAGCGGCATCCATCAAAACCGCGGTTCCCTCTCTGTTTTTCCAGATCGCCCCTTACTAAGCCGGTTCTGCCATAGTAAGTAAAAATGCCGTATTTTGTTTGTCAAGTTCATTTTATAGCAGACTGCAATTTTCATGTATTTTAGATGGTCGTTTTATATTTCTACATCAATATCTTAATGTCTGAATTTAAAATTACATAAAATTCTTGACATTCGCATCAACGACCATTATAATTTTTATTAGTATATGAATGTGTCATCAAACGATTACATGACAAATATTAACATATTATTTTAACCATTTAATTGATATCAAGTATAACAAAACGCACACAAATTTTCTAAACTTTAAAATAAATATTTCGAAAACTATTTCAGATATACTCAAAATTTTTTATTCCTACGCTTTATCTTCTCAGTTTTGCTTTTATGTAAAACTTTATTGTATATTTGTCGATTTTTTTAGTATATTTTTTGCTCTTAGCATGCTCATACATGCAGTTTTCAACTGAATTGTATGAAATGTTCGAAATATATTAAAAAATACCAAAGAAGCTATATAATAAAATTTGAAATTTATATTATACTCAAAGAGTTGCTAGAACTTATGGTAAATAATTTTTAATTGCGCGATACATTTTTTTTTCGAAATTTCAAATGGAATTTCTAACATAAAATTTCTAGCTTTATACGGTCGAGATTTCAAAAAATATCCAGATTTTAATTACTTATTCAGTTAGCCTTTAAAAAAAGTTAATGTTGAGGTATTTTGCATAAATAGATATTTTTGAAGAATAATTCGAATGTTTTTGAATAGCTCGAATTTAAAATTGATTTTTATGTTTATTTATATGCATAAATGTCTACTGTAAATGTTTCCGTATATTTTTGATTACCATTTATTCAAACATTCAAGTTATAAAAAAAATGTGTGAAAATCTTCATTCATGTTGCCTTTGATGTAAACTGAAGTTCAAGCACTTAAAATTCAAATATTATTCGGTGTATTTTAACAATATATAACTAGGCATTGTACGTAAACATCCCTGAACACTTGGGCTTTGAAATCTAAAAAAAACTAATAGATCTTAATTAGTTTTTTTTCGTTATTATTTTTATCAAAGTGTAAGAAAATGTTTCAAATTATTTGATGAAGTTTAAATTTATTCATTTTTAGTGGTTGGGAAGTTGAAAAGATTTCAAATTTTAAAGAGTTTGGTGTTTTATTAATTTTTTTTTGGCATCTTATAATGAAATAATCATGTTTCAAAAACTGAAAGCATTGATTAAGATAAGAAAAATGAAGCGAAAGAAGATACTTTAAAAATGATAATTTGTCTAATTATAAAAAATAGCAGATTGCCCTGACACGCCTCAACTTGTTACAGTTTCAAATTAATATGAAACCAAAAGGGAATTGTAACATGTTTTACTTATGCGTTGGGACTTTTCAAAACTTTTGAAATACAAGCTCACAAACAAACACTTCCTTGGGTCTAAAGAAATTTTCCCCCGATTTCTTAAGATTGCTCCAGGGTCAAAACACAGGGTTCCCTGCGAGCCATAAAACTTCCTATCAGTATCCTGCTGTGCTGCTTCCACCGTTCCTAATTATCTTTCAAGATGTTAAACCTTTAAAAGGGGGAAAGGATTTCAGAAAAGTACGGCTAATCCGCTTTTAAAAATGTTACTTGAAGGCAAAAAACCCTTGCAGTGCATTTTTGAAGTATCTTTACAATGACAGAATTTCACAAAAGAAATACCTGCATATTGTTCTGGATCATGCTACCAGATATGCTTGGACATTTCCATCCAAAAGTGTCACTTCTGAAGCTTATACAAATTGCTTAAAACAAATTTTTTCAGTTCAATGCCCAAAACAACTTTTAAGTGATAGAAATGCTGCATTCACTTCATCTAAATTTAAGAAATTCTTAAAACATCTTAATATTAGACAATTACTAACTTCAGCAAATAGACCACAATGCAATGGAAAGAATGAAAGAGTTAATCAGACATTAGTAGCAAAATTAAGATGTAAAGTTAATTCAACTACAAAAACTCCTTGGACAAAATTATTAGAACAAGTTACATATGAATACAATAACTCGCCACATGATGTTACTGACTTTCCACCTGCATATTTAATGTTTGGAACTTTGCCATATGATTCGCCATTACCTAATCAAGTAAAATTAAACTATCCACCTATACAACAAGCTAGACAAATTGCAGTAAACTGAACAATTAAGCATCATAAGATAAATAAACAAAGGTATGATAAACATTATGTTGATGCAAAATTTAAAGTTGGAGATTTAGTCTTATATCAAAATTTCTCATACCCTAATTCAAGTAAACTTCAATCTCCTTATAATGGTCCTTTTAAAGTTGTCAGGAAACTCTCAAATGTTACTTATGAAATAGATAAACCAAATCAATATACAGGAAAATTAACAGATATTGTTCATTCTACAAGATTAAAACCATTTCATTCAAAATCCAATTTCCAATTATGCTAAATTCTTATTTATATTTGTTATAGAGTTTGTTTTCTCAAACATTGGGGGGGGGAAGAAGAAGTTCATTGTAATTTTAAAAGAAGTGCATTGTTATTTTTAAAAAAAAATAAATAATAATAAAAGTTGTGTTTAAAATTTGAATTTAAGACTTGTTTACATTATGAAAATCAAAATTATATGTAATTGAATTTGTATTGTATCTTTATTCATAATGAACACATTATTGAAGACTATTTTTTTTTAAAAAAAAAAACTGAATTATGGACTGTGTATGAAAACATTGTGATGAGGTCATTTTACGATACATTGTGTTATAATAATTTCATTGTGATTATTTGTGATAAGTATATTCTGAAAGTTAAAATATAGTATGTGATGTTATGAAGATTTTATTATGGTTGTATGTTTTTGAAATGAGTTGATTGAGTAGAGATTCTAATAAACAAAAGAACTGTGAGATAAACAATAATTGGATGATGAACATTGAACTATGATTTTTCCAAGACAGGACTGTGTGAAACATTACATTACATTGATTGAACTTTTACCTGTACTTGATATATCTGAAATACCCTTATTTTCTTTGCATTTTATATTTCTAGTGATATTTTGATATAATGTTGATGTGTTTATTTTGATAAATTTCTGTGTTATAGTTATGTAATCTTTTCTTTTTTGGGACCTCCTAAACTCATTTTGCTATTACTTATTTTATATCTATTCTTTGTATGTACTTACTTTACCATTATTCCTAAAATCATGTTGCTGTTAGTTATTCCATGTATGTTTTTTTTTATGTATTTACTTTACCATTATTCCTAAAATCATGTTATTTACTCTATACCTATTCTTTCTATGTATTTATGTACTCATTATTCCAACATTCAATACCATTTTGAAGTACTTGTAACTTTTCAACATTTATCACTTTATTAACATTGTTTACTATTGGTGCACATTTAGTAAGAATTTCACTTGATCTTATGTTATGTTGTTTAGCACTACTATATTTTTGAATGTCTAATGTGAACTATTTTTATTTTATGTTGTTTTTTCTTAACCTCATTATTATTATAGTCATAGTGGAAGTATTAGATGTGTGATATTTTTCAGAAAACAATTCTATGTAACACAAAGTTTTATACCAAATTTTTGATACTTTGTTATTCATTATTGCTATTTTTTTGTACATGTTAGGATTCACCAGCCCACTCTTTTACACACAATTATTATATCTTCTAGATTTTTATTTCATTTGGGGAATTTGATATAATTGAAATAATATTTTTCCCTGGTGACTTGCCAGTCAGAATTGGCCAATCTGGCTGTGCCAGACTTCAGCGGAGGGGGGAAATTTGTCAGGTTTGAAAAGTTTAGGTTCAAAATTAAGGAAGTAATAAATGAAAATAGAGCGAACTCTTTACCATCGCGTAAGGATTTATGAGTAAACAAGCCTGTTAAAAGGAGCAACGAGCGCTGACGAAGGCGAACGCATACTAGGAAGGACTTGGCTGGTGTCTCCTCGCTGCGATGTTGTATTTGGAAACCCGGTTGCGCGGCAAAAGGTCCGCCATGTTAGATTATATATGATGAAAGCGTAATAAAGGAATATTGTGAAGATGATGCCCTCCTCATTTAACCAGCAGGCCTGGGGCCTGTCAAGAGCCGGCAGGATGATTTAAAGTACCGAAAAATACGCGAGGAAACCAATGGAATGAACTTCAAAAAATATTTTTTTTCGAACGAGCGACTGCATTAAAAACGATACTACCATGGAGGACGACTCTTTCCGGCAGGAGTCACCAGTCAACACATCCAAAGAACCCTTATTTTTTCCTGAATTTGATCTTAATAAGTTTAGCAGTTTCAAAAGTTTTTTAGACTGTTTTGATCAACAATGTTTGGAATATCAAAAAGACGAACAATGGAAGAAGCAAAATATTCCTAGATATCTCACGGGAGTTTATCTTAAATTTTGGTACGAAAACCATTTATTTGAAAAGTCTTACCAAGAAAGTAAAGAATTATTAATGACGGTGTTCGATGCGACGAAACAAGAGGATATTCGAAAATTTCACAAATTAAAACTAAACGATACTAAAGAATTAATTTCCTTTTTTACGGAAAAACTTTCGTTGGGGAAGAAACTAAATTATGATGACAGTTCAATTGTGGAGCATATGACATTATCGAGTCCCAAAGAATATCAAAAGTTCTTAGTTATCAAGAAGATTTCGACACCCTGCGAATGGATCTCAACCATGCGACAATTAATCGCAGTAACACCGGACAGCGCAGACCGAAAACCGGTAGATACTGGAAGTTATACCCGATGGAATCACGCATACGGTAGTGTACACAGAGGAACTGGTCAACAGTACCGATTCCAAGCAAGAGGAAATCATGGACAGCCACATCAATCGCACATGATGAGATTCAGTTCAACAACAGAATCGACATAATCTTTACTCGCCCAGAAACGAAAATAACCAGAGGCAAGGATGACAACTAATTATTGAGTCAATGGTATGTTCCAAGCACTTTTGTACTCTAATTGACACAGGAAGCAATGTGTCATTAATTCCAATAAATTTAGCTAAACAATTAAAAAACATTAAAATTATAAAAAATAGTAATGTAAAAATAAATCAAACTTGTGGGACTATTCAACCCAAAGGTATAATTAAAGTTTATATGAATATTGGATGTATATCTAAGCAAATAGATTTGTTTGTAATTGATACTGAATTGCCTTATATTATTTTAGGACTTGAATATTTACATTTATTTAAGCTTGACATTAGTATTCGTAACATGTGTATTTTTCAATGTGGTAAAAATTTAAGTAATATTAAATTTGTAAATAAGTGTATTGGTGAGTTGAGAACATATCATGGGACATATTGTAAAACTCTTAATAATGATCAAAATATGAACTACTATAATGCAAATAATGAAGATAATATTAACGTTAAGAATAATAAAGGTTTAGATCAAATATCAGACAGCCCTGAAGCTGATCTGAAAAGATTGTTTAACCCAGCCATGGTTGTTGAGGACACAGTACCAAAACAAACTAGTGAGCCATGGGAAGATTTAACCCAACTTCTTGACAAATTTCAAACCATATTTTCACAAAATAAGTATGATGTAGGTTGTATCAATTTAGAGCCACAAAGAATTCATTTAATTTCAGACCTTCCTATAAGTTTACGCCCTTATAGAAACAGTCAACAAGAATCTAAAAAGAAATACAAACACAGATAGAAGAATTGTTAAAAGCAGGTTTTATTAGACCCTCCCATAGCCCATATGCTGCCCCTGTAACTTTAGCATACAAAAAGGATGAAGGGAAAAGATCAAGATTATGTATCGATTATAGAAAACTAAATGAAATCACACGAAAAGATTCCACCCCTGTACCTCTGATAGACTTTGTAATTGATAATTTAACTCATGCTAAATTTTTCTCTACGCTCGACTTAACAAGTGGTTATTGGCACATTAAAATTCATGAAAAAAGACGCAGAGAAACTGGCTTTCACAACTAATTTTGGACTCTATGAATGGTTAAGACTTCCATTTGGCTGGAAAAATTCCCCAGCTGTTTTCCAAAGAACTATAAGACAAATTTTACAAAAATATCAGTTAACTTTTGCTTTAAACTATTTTGATGATATAATAATTTTCTCACAATCTTGGGAAGAGCATTTAACTCATTTAGATACAATATTTCAAATTTGTAAAAAAGAAAACATTAAACTTAAAAAATCAAAATGTCAGTTTGCACAGGAAAAAATAAAATTTTTAGGATATGAAATAACACAAGGTCATTATTCCCCAAGTAATCCAAATATTGAAACAATAAGAAAATTAGCACCACCTAAAGATGTGAAAGAACTCCAAAGATTTCTTGGTTCCATCAATGTTTATCAAAAATTTATTAAAGATTATGCAAAACTTAGAGTACCATTAAATAAATTACTTAAAAAAGATGCAATTTGGAATTGGTCACATGAATGTCAAGAAGCTTATCAAAAGTTAAAGAATTGTTTAATATCAAAACCTATACTTAAATTATACAACTCACAATATCCATGTCATGTGTTTTGTGACGCAAGTCAGGAATCAATAGGCGTAGTCTTGAAACAACAACACCCAGATGGAACACTTTACCCCATAGCTTATCACTCGAGACAATTACTTAAACATGAAAAAATTATACAATTTCAGAAAAGAGTGTTTAGCAATTATAGATGCCTTAGATAAATTCCACTGTTACCTACATGGATCCAAATTCACAATACATACTGATCATGCTGCTTTACAATGGCTTAAAAGTGTAAAACATTTAACTGGACGTTTATTTCGGTGGAGTTTAAAACTTTCTCAGTATGAATATTCGATAGTTTATATAAAAGGTAAATTAAATGTTGAAGCAGACATGTTGTCGAGGAACCCTGTATGCCATTATATATCACCCATTTGTCATTTTTTAAATACTGATGAAATTATTAAATACCAAAATTCAGAGAACATTAATGATCCAAAATATATAAAAATTAATGATGTATTAACAGTTAAGAAAAAGAATTTAATTAAAATTGTAGTACCGTTATCTTTGAGAGAAAAATTAATTACAACTGCACATGAACAATTTGGTCACCCAGGTGTAAAAAAGATGTTAAAATTAATTTCCCCAATTTACTACTGGAAAGACATTATATTAGACATTTCAAATTTTGTTAAATGTTGTGAAACATGTCAAATGAATAAAAAGTCTACACAAAAAAAGTATGGATTATTGCAAGAAGTTCCTGTAGCAGAAGAACCATTTGAAATGATTTCACTAGACACTGTAGGAGGATTTAATTATCATAATTCACAAAAGAAATACCTGCATATTGTTCTGGATCATGCTACCAGATATGCTTGGACATTTCCATCCAAAAGTGTCACTTCTGAAACTTATACAAATTGCTTAAAACAAATTTTTTCAATTCAATGCCCAAAACAACTTTTAAGTGATAGAAATGCTGCATTCACTTCATCTAAATTTAAGAAATTCTTAAAACATCATAATATTAGACAATTACTAACTTCAGCAAATAGACCACAATGCAATGGAAAGAATGAAAGAGTTAATCAGACATTAGTAGCAAAATTAAGATGTAAAGTTAATTCAACTACAAAAACTCCTTGGACAAAATTATTAGAACAAGTTACATATGAATACAATAACTCGCCACATGATGTTACTGGCTTTCCACCTGCATATTTAATGTTTGGAACTTTGCCATATGATTCGCCATTACCTAATCAAGTAAAATTAAACTATCCACCTATACAACAAGCTAGACAAATTGCAGTAAACAGAACAATTAAGCATCATAAGATAAATAAACAAAGGTATGATAAACATTATGTTGATGCAAAATTTAAAGTTGGAGATTTAGTCTTATATCAAAATTTCTCATACCCTAATTCAAGTAAACTTCAATCTCCTTATAATGGTCCTTTTAAAGTTGTCAGAAACTCTCAAATGTTACTTATGAAATAGATAAACCAAATCAATATACAGGAAAATTAACAGATATTGTTCATTCTACAAGATTAAAACCATTTCATTCAAAATCCAATTTCCAATTATGCTAAATTCTTATTTATATTTGTTATAGAGTTTGTTTTCTCAAACATTGGGGGGGGGGTACATCGTAATATTAAAAGAAGTGCATTGTAATTTTAAAATTGAAGTGCATTGTTATTTTTAAAAAAAAAAATAAATAATAATAAAAGTTGTGTTTAAAATTTGAATTTAAGACTTGTTTACATTATGAAAATCAAAATTTAATGTAATTGAATTTGTATTGTATCTTTATTCATAATGAACACATTATTGAAGACTATTTTTTTAAAAAAAAAAAAAAAATAACTGAATTATGGACTGTATGAAAACATTGTGATGAGGTCATTTTACGATACATTGTGTTATAATAATTTCATTGTGATTATTTGTGATAAGTATATTCTGAAAGTTAAAATATAGTATGTGATGTTATGAAGATTTTATTATGGTTGTATGTTTTTGAAATGAGTTGATTGAGTAGAGATTCTAATAATAAACAAAAGAACTGTGAGATAAACAATAATTGGATGATGAACATTGAACTATGATTTTTCCAAGACAGGACTGTGTGAAACATTACATTACATTGATTGAACTTTTACCTGTACTTGATATATCTGAAATACCCTTATTTTTCTTTGCATTTTATATTTCTAGTGATATTTTGATATAATGTTGATGTTGTGTTTATTTTGATAAATTTCTGTGTTATAGTTATGTAATCTTTTCTTTTTTGGGAGCTCCTAAACTCATTTTGCTATTACTTATTTTTTATATCTATTCTTTGTATGTACTTACTTTACCATTATTCCTAAAATCATGTTGCTGTTAGTTACTCCATATATATTTTTTTTTATGTATTTACTTTACCATTATTCCTAAACTCATTTTCATGTTATTTTTTATATCTTCTTTTTATACCTATTCTTTCTATGTATTTATACTCTATGTATTTATTATTCCAACATTCAATACCATTTTGAAGTACTTGTAACTTTTCAACATTTATCACTTTATTAACATTGTTTACTATTGGTGCACATTTAGTGAGAATTTCACTTGATCTTATGTTATGTTGTTTAGTACTACTATATTTTTGAATGTCTAATGTGAACTATTTTTATCTTATGTTGTTTTTTCTTAACCTCATTATTATTATAGTCATAGTGGAAGTATTAGATGTGTGATATTTTTCAGAAAACAATTCTATGTAACACAAAGTTTTATACCAAATTTTTGATACTTTGTTATTCATTATTGCTATTTTTTTGTACATGTTAGGATTCACCAGCCCACTCTTTTACACAATTATTATATCTTCTAGATTTTTATTTCATTTGGGGAATTTGATATAATTGAAATATAATTTTTTTCCCTGGGGACTTGCCAGTCAGAATTGGCCAATCTGGCTGTGCCAGACTTCAGCGGAGGGGGGGAAATTTGTCAGGTTTGAAAAGTTTAGGTTCAAAATTAAGGAAGTAATAAATGAAAATAGAGCGAACTCTTTACCATCGCGTAAGGATTTATGAGTAAACAAGCCTGTTAAAAGGAGCAACGAGCGCTGACGAAGGCGAACGCATACTAGGAAGGACTTGGCTGGTGTCTCCTCGCTGCGATGTTGTATTTGGTAACACCCGGTTGCGCGGCAAAAGGTCCGCCATGTTAGATTATATATGATGAAAGCGTAATAAAGGAATATTATAAAGATGATGCCCTCCTCATTTTACCAGCAGGCCTGGGGCCTGTCAAGAGCCGGCAGGATGATTTAAAGTACCGAAAAATACGCGAGGAAACCAATGGAATGAACTTCAACAAATTTTTTTTTCGAACGAGCGACTGCATTGAAAACGATACTACCATGGAGGACGACTCTTTCCGGCAGGAGTCACCAGTCAACACATCCAAAGAACCCTTCTTTTTTCCTGAATTTGATCTTAATAAGTTTAGTAGTTGTAAAAGTTTTTTGGACTGTTTTGATCAACAATGTTTGGAATATCAAAAAGACGAACAATGGAAGAAGCAAAATATTCCTAGATATCTCACGGGAGTTTATCTTAAATTTTGGTACGAAAACCATTTATTTGAAAAGTCTTACCAAGAAAGTAAAGAATTATTAATGACGGTGTTCGATGCGACGAAACAAGAGGATATTCGAAAATTTCACAAATTAAAACTAAACGATACTAAAGAATTAATTTCCTTTTTTACGGAAAAACTTTCGTTGGGGAAGAAACTAAATTATGATGACAGTTCAATTGTGGAACATATGACATTATCAGTCCCAATAGAATTTCAAAAGTTCCTAGTTATCAAGAAGATTTCGACACCCTGCGAATGGATCTCAACCATGCGACAATTAATCGCAGTAACACCGGACAGCGCAGACCGAAAACCGGTAGATACTGGAAGTTATACCCGATGGAATCACGCATACGGTAGTGTACACAGAGGAACTGATCCACAGAATCGATTCCAGTCAAGAGGAAATCATGGACAGCCACATCAATCGCACATGATGAGATTCAGTGGGGAGACAACAGAATCGACATAATCTTTACTCGCCCAGAAACGAAAATAACCAGAGGCAAGGATGACAACTAATTATTGAGTCAATGGTATGTTCCAAGCACTTTTGTACTCTAATTGACACAGGAAGCAATGTGTCATTAATTCCAATAAATTTAGCTAAACAATTAAAAAACATTAAAATTATAAAAAATAGTAATGTAAAAATAAATCAAACTTGTGGGACTATTCAACCCAAAGGTATAATTAAAGTTTATATGAATATTGGATGTATATCTAAGCAAATAGATTTGTTTGTAATTGATACTGAATTGCCTTATATTATTTTAGGACTTGAATATTTACATTTATTTAAGCTTGACATTAGTATTCGTAACATGTGTATTTTTCAATGTGGTAAAAATTTAAGTAATATTAAATTTGTAAATAAGTGTATTGGTGAGTTGAGAACATATCATGGGACATATTGTAAAACTCTTAATAATGATCAAAATATGAACTACTATAATGCAAATAATGAAGATAATATTAACGTTAAGAATAATAAAGGTTTAGATCAAATACCAGACAGCCCTGAAGCTGATCTGAAAAGATTGTTTAACCCAGCCATGGTTGTTGAGGACACAGTACCAAAACAAACTAGTGAGCAATGGGAAGATTTAACCCAACTTCTTGACAAATTTCAAACCATATTTTCACAAAATAAGTATGATGTAGGTTGTATCAATTTAGAGCCACAAAGAATTCATTTAATTTCAGACCTTCCTATAAGTTTACGCCCTTATAGAAACAGTCAACAAGAATCTAAAGAAATACAAACACAGATAGAAGAATTGTTAAAAGCAGGTTTTATTAGACCCTCCCATAGCCCATATGCTGCCCCTGTAACTTTAGCATACAAAAAGGATGAAGGGAAAAGATCAAGATTATGTATCGATTATAGAAAACTAAATGAAATCACACGAAAAGATTCCACCCCTGTACCTCTGATAGACTTTGTAATTGATAATTTAACTCATGCTAAATTTTTCTCTACGCTCGACTTAACAAGTGGTTATTGGCACATTAAAATTCATGAAAAGACGCAGAGAAACTGGCTTTCACAACTAATTTTGGACTCTATGAATGGTTAAGACTTCCATTTGGCTGGAAAAATTCCCCAGCTGTTTTCCAAAGAACTATAAGACAAATTTTACAAAAATATCAGTTAACTTTTGCTTTAAACTATTTTGATGATATAATAATTTTCTCACAATCTTGGGAAGAGCATTTAACTCATTTAGATACAATATTTCAAATTTGTAAAAAAGAAAACATTAAACTTAAAAAATCAAAATGTCAGTTTGCACAGGAAAAAATAAAATTTTTAGGATATGAAATAACACAAGGTCATTATTCCCCAAGTAATCCAAATATTGAAACAATAAGAAAATTAGCACCACCTAAAGATGTGAAAGAACTCCAAAGATTTCTTGGTTCCATCAATGTTTATCAAAAATTTATTAAAGATTATGCAAAACTTAGAGTACCATTAAATAAATTACTTAAAAAAGATGCAATTTGGAATTGGTCACATGAATGTCAAGAAGCTTATCAAAAGTTAAAGAATTGAAGTTTAATATCAAAACCTATACTTAAATTATACAACTCACAATATCCATGTCATGTGTTTTGTGACGCAAGTCAGGAATCAATAGGCGTAGTCTTGAAACAACAACACCCAGATGGAACACTTTACCCCATAGCTTATCACTCGAGACAATTACTTAAACATGAAAAAAATTATACAATTTCAGAAAAAGAGTGTTTAGCAATTATAGATGCCTTAGATAAATTCCACTGTTACCTACATGGATCCAAATTCACAATACATACTGATCATGCTGCTTTACAATGGCTTAAAAGTGTAAAACATTTAACTGGACGTTTATTTCGGTGGAGTTTAAAACTTTCTCAGTATGAATATTCGATAGTTTATATAAAAGGTAAATTAAATGTTGAAGCAGACATGTTGTCGAGGAACCCTGTATGCCATTATATATCACCCATTTGTCATTTTTTAAATACTGATGAAATTATTAAATACCAAAATTCAGAGAACATTAATGATCCAAAATATATAAAAATTAATGATGTATTAACAGTTAAGAAAAAGAATTTAATTAAAATTGTAGTACCGTTATCTTTGAGAGAAAAATTAATTACAACTGCACATGAACAATTTGGTCACCCAGGTGTAAAAAAGATGTTAAAATTAATTTCCCCAATTTACTACTGGAAAGACATTATATTAGACATTTCAAATTTTGTTAAATGTTGTGAAACATGTCAAATGAATAAAAAGTCTACACAAAAAAGTATGGATTATTGCAAGAAGTTCCTGTAGCAGAAGAACCATTTGAAATGATTTCACTAGACACTGTAGGAGGATTTAATTATCATAATTCACAAAAGAAATACCTGCATATTGTTCTGGATCATGCTACCAGATATGCTTGGACATTTCCATCCAAAAGTGTCACTTCTGAAACTTATACAAATTGCTTAAAACAAATTTTTTCAATTCAATGCCCAAAACAACTTTTAAGTGATAGAAATGCTGCATTCACTTCATCTAAATTTAAGAAATTCTTAAAACATCATAATATTAGACAATTACTAACTTCAGCAAATAGACCACAATGCAATGGAAAGAATGAAAGAGTTAATCAGACATTAGTAGCAAAATTAAGATGTAAAGTTAATTCAACTACAAAAACTCCTTGGACAAAATTATTAGAACAAGTTACATATGAATACAATAACTCGCCACATGATGTTACTGGCTTTCCACCTGCATATTTAATGTTTGGAACTTTGCCATATGATTCGCCATTACCTAATCAAGTAAAATTAAACTATCCACCTATACAACAAGCTAGACAAATTGCAGTAAACAGAACAATTAAGCATCATAAGATAAATAAACAAAGGTATGATAAACATTATGTTGATGCAAAATTTAAAGTTGGAGATTTAGTCTTATATCAAAATTTCTCATACCCTAATTCAAGTAAACTTCAATCTCCTTATAATGGTCCTTTTAAAGTTGTCAGAAAACTCTCAAATGTTACTTATGAAATAGATAAACCAAATCAATATACAGGAAAATTAACAGATATTGTTCATTCTACAAGATTAAAACCTTTTCATTCAAAATCCAATTTCCAATTATGCTAAATTCTTATTTATATTTGTTATAGAGTTTGTTTTCTCAAACATTGGGGGGGAAGAAGTGCATTGTACATTGTAATTTTAAAAGAAGTGCATTGTTATTTAAAAAAAAATAAATAATAATAAAAGTTGTGTTTAAAATTTGAATTTAAGACTTGTTTACATTATGAAAATCAAAATTTAATGTAATTGAATTTGTATTGTATCTTTATTCATAATGAACACATTATTGAAGACTATTTTTTTAAAAAAAAATAACTGAATTATGGACTGTATGAAAACATTGTGATGAGGTCATTTTACGATACATTGTGTTATAATAATTTCATTGTGATTATTTGTGATAAGTATATTCTGAAAGTTAAAATATAGTATGTGATGTTATGAAGATTTTATTATGGTTGTATGTTTTTGAAATGAGTTGATTGAGTAGAGATTCTAATAATAAACAAAAGAACTGTGAGATAAACAATAATTGGATGATGAACATTGAACTATGATTTTTCCAAGACAGGACTGTGTGAAACATTACATTACATTGATTGAACTTTTACCTGTACTTGATATATCTGAAATACCCTTATTTTTCTTTGCATTTTATATTTCTAGTGATATTTTGATATAATGTTGATGTTGTGTTTATTTTGATAAATTTCTGTGTTATAGTTATGTAATCTTTTTTTTTTTTTTGGGAGCTCCTAAACTCATTTTGCTGTTAGTTATTTCCATATATCTATTTTTTTTATGTATTTACTTTACCATTATTCCTAAACTCATTTTGCTGTTACTTATTTTATATCTATTTTTTTATGTATTTACTTTACCATTATTCCTAAAATCATGTTATTTACTCTATACCTATTCTTTCTATGTATTTATGTACTCATTATTCCAACATTCAATACCATTTTGAAGTACTTGTAACTTTTCAACATTTATCACTTTATTAACATTGTTTACTATTGGTGCACATTTAGTGAGAATTTCACTTGATCTTATGTTATGTTGTTTAGCACTACTATATTTTTGAATGTCTAATGTGAACTATTTTTATCTTATGTTGTTTTTATTAACCTCATTATTATTATAGTCATAGTGGAAGTATTAGATGTGTGATATTTTTCAGAAAACAATTCTATGTAACACAAAGTTTTATACCAAATTTTTGATACTTTGTTATTCATTATTGCTATTTTTTGTACATGTTAGGATTCACCAGCCCACTCTTTTACACAATTATTATATCTTCTAGATTTTTATTTCATTTGGGGAATTTGATATAATTGAAATATAATTTTTTCCCTGGGGACTTGCCAGTCAGAAATGGCCAATCTGGCTGTGCCAGACTTCAGCGGAGGGGGGGAAATTTGTCAGGTTTGAAAAGTTTAGGTTCAAAATTAAGGAAGTAATAAATGAAAATAGAGCGAACTCTTTACCATCGCGTAAGGATTTATGAGTAAACAAGCCTGTTAAAAGGAGCAACGAGCGCTGACGAAGGCGAACGCATAC
The DNA here is from genome assembly GCA_019973935.1 of Trichonephila clavipes. Lineage (NCBI taxonomy): Eukaryota > Metazoa > Arthropoda > Arachnida > Araneae > Nephilidae > Trichonephila > Trichonephila clavipes. Next base: position 35,113 of record BMAU01004035.1, read on the forward strand.
TAAGGAAGGACTTGGCTGGTGTCTCCTCGCTGCGATGTTGTATTTGGTAACACCCGGTTGCGCGGCAAAAGGTCCGCCATGTTAGATTATATATGATGAAAGCGTAATAAAGGAATATTATAAAGATGATACCCTCCTCATTTTACCAGCAGGCCTGGGGCCTGTCAAGAGCCGGCAGGATGATTTAAAGTACCGAAAAATACGCGAGGAAACCAATGGAATGAACTTCAACAATTTTTTTTTTTTCGAACGAGCGACTGCATTGAAAACGATACTACCATGGAGGACGACTCTTTCCGGCAGGAGTCACCAGTCAACACATCCAAAGAACCCTTCTTTTTTCCTGAATTTGATCTTAATAAGTTTAGTAGTTGTAAAAGTTTTTTGGACTGTTTTGATCAACAATGTTTGGAATATCAAAAAGACGAACAATGGAAGAAGCAAAATATTCCTAGATATCTCACGGGAGTTTATCTTAAATTTTGGTACGAAAACCATTTATTTGAAAAGTCTTACCAAGAAAGTAAAGAATTATTAATGACGGTGTTCGATGCGACGAAACAAGAGGATATTCGAAAATTTCACAAATTAAAATTAAACGATACTAAAGAATTAATTTCGTTTTTACGGAAAAACTTTCGTTGGGGAAGAAACTAAATTATGATGACAGTTCAATTGTGGAACATATGACATTATCAGTCCAATAGAATTTCAAAAGTTCCTAGTTATCAAGAAGATTTCGACACCCTGCGAATGGATCTCAACCATGCGACAATTAATCGCAGTAACACCGGACAGCGCAGACCGAAAACCGGTAGATACTGGAAGTTATACCCGATGGAATCACGCATACGGTAGTGTACACAGAGGAACTGATCACAGAACGATTCCAGTCAAGAGGAAATCATGGACAGCCACATCAATCGCACCATGATGAAGCAACAGTTCAGTAGGCAGAGACAACAGAATCGACATAATCTTTACTCGCCCAGAAACGAAAATAACCAGAGGCAAGGATGACAACTAATTATTGAGTCAATGGTATGTTCCAAGCACTTTTGTACTCTAATTGACACAGGAAGCAATGTGTCATTAATTCCAATAAATTTAGCTAAACAATTAAAAAACATTAAAATTATAAAAATAGTAATGTAAAAATAAATCAAACTTGTGGGACTATTCAACCCAAAGGTATAATTAAAGTTTATATGAATATTGGATGTATATCTAAGCAAATAGATTTGTTTGTAATTGATACTAAATTGCCTTATATTATTTTAGGACTTGAATATTTACATTTATTTAAGCTTGACATTAGTATTCGTAACATGTGTATTTTTCAATGTGGTAAAAATTTAAGTAATATTAAATTTGTAAATAAGTGTATTGGTGAGTTGAGAACATATCATGGGACATATTGTAAAACTCTTAATAATGATCAAAATATGAACTACTATAATGCAAATAATGAAGATAATATTAACGTTAAGAATAATAAAGGTTTAGATCAAATATCAGACAGCCCTGAAGCTGATCTGAAAAGATTGTTTAACCCAGCCATGGTTGTTGAGGACACAGTACCAAAACAAACTAGTGAGCAATGGGAAGATTTAACCCAACTTCTTGACAAATTTCAAACCATATTTTCACAAAATAAGTATGATGTAGGTTGTATCAATTTAGAGCCACAAAGAATTCATTTAATTTCAGACCTTCCTATAAGTTTACGCCCTTATAGAAACAGTCAACAAGAATCTAAAGAAATACAAACACAGATAGAAGAATTGTTAAAAGCAGGTTTTATTAGACCCTCCCATAGCCCATATGCTGCCCCTGTAACTTTAGCATACAAAAAGGATGAAGGGAAAAGATCAAGATTATGTATCGATTATAGAAAACTAAATGAAATCACACGAAAAGATTCCACCCCTGTACCTCTGATAGACTTTGTAATTGATAATTTAACTCATGCTAAATTTTTCTCTACGCTCGACTTAACAAGTGGTTATTGGCACATTAAAATTCATGAAAAAGACGCAGAGAAACTGGCTTTCACAACTAATTTTGGACTCTATGAATGGTTAAGACTTCCATTTGGCTGGAAAAATTCCCAGCTGTTTTCCAAAGAACTATAAGACAAATTTTACAAAAATATCAGTTAACTTTTGCTTTAAACTATTTTGATGATATAATAATTTTCTCACAATCTTGGGAAGAGCATTTAACTCATTTAGATACAATATTTCAAATTTGTAAAAAAGAAAACATTAAACTTAAAAAATCAAAATGTCAGTTTGCACAGGAAAAAATAAAATTTTTAGGATATGAAATAACACAAGGTCATTATTCCCCAAGTAATCCAAATATTGAAACAATAAGAAAATTAGCACCACCTAAAGATGTGAAAGAACTCCAAAGATTTCTTGGTTCCATCAATGTTTATCAAAAATTTATTAAAGATTATGCAAAACTTAGAGTACCATTAAATAAATTACTTAAAAAAGATGCAATTTGGAATTGGTCACATGAATGTCAAGAAGCTTATCAAAAGTTAAAGAATTGTTTAATATCAAAACCTATACTTAAATTATACAACTCACAATATCCATGTCATGTGTTTTGTGACGCAAGTCAGGAATCAATAGGCGTAGTCTTGAAACAACAACACCCAGATGGAACACTTTACCCCATAGCTTATCACTCGAGACAATTACTTAAACATGAAAAAAATTATACAATTTCAGAAAAAGAGTGTTTAGCAATTATAGATGCCTTAGATAAATTCCACTGTTACCTACATGGATCCAAATTCACAATACATACTGATCATGCTGCTTTACAATGGCTTAAAAGTGTAAAACATTTAACTGGACGTTTATTTCGGTGGAGTTTAAAACTTTCTCAGTATGAATATTCGATAGTTTATATAAAAGGTAAATTAAATGTTGAAGCAGACATGTTGTCGAGGAACCCTGTATGCCATTATATATCACCCATTTGTCATTTTTTAAATACTGATGAAATTATTAAATACCAAAATTCAGAGAACATTAATGATCCAAAATATATAAAAATTAATGATGTATTAACAGTTAAGAAAAAGAATTTAATTAAAATTGTAGTACCGTTATCTTTGAGAGAAAAATTAATTACAACTGCACATGAACAATTTGGTCACCCAGGTGTAAAAAAAAGATGTTAAAATTAATTTCCCCAATTTACTACTGGAAAGACATTATATTAGACATTTCAAATTTTGTTAAATGTTGTGAAACATGTCAAATGAATAAAAAGTCTACACAAAAAAAGTATGGATTATTGCAAGAAGTTCCTGTAGCAGAAGAACCATTTGAAATGATTTCACTAGACACTGTAGGAGGATTTAATTATCATAATTCACAAAAGAAATACCTGCATATTGTTCTGGATCATGCTACCAGATATGCTTGGACATTTCCATCCAAAAGTGTCACTTCTGAAACTTATACAAATTGCTTAAAACAAATTTTTTCAATTCAATGCCCAAAACAACTTTTAAGTGATAGAAATGCTGCATTCACTTCATCTAAATTTAAGAAATTCTTAAAACATCATAATATTAGACAATTACTAACTTCAGCAAATAGACCACAATGCAATGGAAAGAATGAAAGAGTTAATCAGACATTAGTAGCAAAATTAAGATGTAAAGTTAATTCAACTACAAAAACTCCTTGGACAAAATTATTAGAACAAGTTACATATGAATACAATAACTCGCCACATGATGTTACTGGCTTTCCACCTGCATATTTAATGTTTGGAACTTTGCCATATGATTCGCCATTACCTAATCAAGTAAAATTAAACTATCCACCTATACAACAAGCTAGACAAATTGCAGTAAACAGAACAATTAAGCATCATAAGATAAATAAACAAAGGTATGATAAACATTATGTTGATGCAAAATTTAAAGTTGGAGATTTAGTCTTATATCAAAATTTCTCATACCCTAATTCAAGTAAACTTCAATCTCCTTATAATGGTCCTTTTAAAGTTGTCAGAAAACTCTCAAATGTTACTTATGAAATAGATAAACCAAATCAATATACAGGAAAATTAACAGATATTGTTCATTCTACAAGATTAAAACCTTTTCATTCAAAATCCAATTTCCAATTATGCTAAATTCTTATTTATATTTGTTATAGAGTTTGTTTTCTCAAACATTGGGGGGAAGAAGTGCATTGTAAAGAAGTGCATTGTAATTTTAAAAGAAGTGCATTGTTATTTAAAAAAAAAAAAATAATAATAAAAGTTGTGTTTAAAATTTGAATTTAAGACTTGTTTACATTATGAAAATCAAAATTTAATGTAATTGAATTTGTATTGTATCTTTATTCATAATGAACACATTATTGAAGACTATTTTTTTAAAAAAAAAAAAATAACTGAATTATGGACTGTATGAAAACATTGTGATGAGGTCATTTTACGATACATTGTGTTATAATAATTTCATTGTGATTATTTGTGATAAGTATATTCTGAAAGTTAAAATATAGTATGTGATGTTATGAAGATTTTATTATGGTTGTATGTTTTGAAATGAGTTGATTGAGTAGAGATTCTAATAATAAACAAAAGAACTGTGAGATAAACAATAATTGGATGATGAACATTGAACTATGATTTTTCCAAGACAGGACTGTGAAACATTACATTACATTGATTGAACTTTTACCTGTACTTGATATATCTGAAATACCCTTATTTTTCTTTGCATTTTATATTTCTAGTGATATTTTGATATAATGTTGATGTTGTGTTTATTTTGATAAATTTCTGTGTTATAGTTATGTAATCTTTTCTTTTTTCTAAACTTTTTGCGGAGCTCCTAAACTCATTTTGCTATTACTTATTTTATATCTATTCTTTGTATGTATTTACTTTACCATTATTCCTAAAATCATGTTGCTTTGTTACTCCATGTATTATTTTATATCTATTCTTTTATGTATTTTACTTTACCATTATTCCTAAAATCATGTTATTTACTCTATACCTATTCTTTCTATGTATTTATGTACTCATTATTCCAACATTCAATACCATTTTGAAGTACTTGTAACTTTTCAACATTTATCACTTTATTAACATTGTTTACTATTGGTGCACATTTAGTGAGAATTTCACTTGATCTTATGTTATGTTGTTTAGTACTACTATATTTTTGAATGTCTAATGTGAACTATTTTTATCTTATGTTGTTTTTATTAACCTCATTATTATTATAGTCATAGTGGAAGTATTAGATGTGTGATATTTTTCAGAAAACAATTCTATGTAACACAAAGTTTTATACCAAATTTTTGATACTTTGTTATTCATTATTGCTATTTTTTTGTACATGTTAGGATTCACCAGCCCACTCTTTTACACAATTATTATATCTTCTAGATTTTTATTTCATTTGGGGAATTTGATATATTGAAATATAATTTTTTTCCCTGGGGACTTGCCAGTCAGAAATGGCCAATCTGGCTGTGCCAGACTTCAGCGGAGGGGGGGAAATTTGTCAGGTTTGAAAAGTTTAGGTTCAAAATTAAGGAAGTAATAAATGAAAATAGAGCGAACTCTTTACCATCGCGTAAGGATTTATGAGTAAACAAGCCTGTTAAAAGGAGCAACGAGCGCTGACGAAGGCGAACGCATACTAAGGAAGGACTTGGCTGGTGTCTCCTCGCTGCGATGTTGTATTTGGTAACACCCGGTTGCGCGGCAAAAGGTCCGCCATGTTAGATTATATATGATGAAAGCGTAATAAAGGAATATTATAAAGATGATACCCTCCTCATTTTACCAAGAATTAATTTCGTTTTTTTACGGAAAAACTTTCGTTGGGGAAGAAACTAAATTATGATGACAGTTCAATTGTGGAACATATGACATTATCAGTCCAATAGAATTTCAAAAGTTCCTAGTTATCAAGAAGATTTCGACACCCTGCGAATGGATCTCAACCATGCGACAATTAATCGCAGTAACACCGGACAGCGCAGACCGAAAACCGGTAGATACTGGAAGTTATACCCGATGGAATCACGCATACGGTAGTGTACACAGAGGAACTGATCACAGAATCGATTCCAGTCAAGAGGAAATCATGGACAGCCACATCAATCGCACATGATGAGATTCAGTGGGGTTCAACAATCAACCTAGGCACAACAGAATCGACATAATCTTTACTCGCCCAGAAACGAAAATAACCAGAGGCAAGGATGACAACTAATTATTGAGTCAATGGTATGTTCCAAGCACTTTTGTACTCTAATTGACACAGGAAGCAATGTGTCATTAATTCCAATAAATTTAGCTAAACAATTAAAAAACATTAAAATTATAAAAATAGTAATGCAAAAATAAATCAAACTTGTGGGACTATTCAACCCAAAGGTATAATTAAAGTTTATATGAATATTGGATGTATATCTAAGCAAATAGATTTGTTTGTAATTGATACTAAATTGCCTTATATTATTTTAGGACTTGAATATTTACATTTATTTAAGCTTGACATTAGTATTCGTAACATGTGTATTTTTCAATGTGGTAAAATTTAAGTAATATTAAATTTGTAAATAAGTGTATTGGTGAGTTGAGAACATATCATGGGACATATTGTAAAACTCTTAATAATGATCAAAATATGAACTACTATAATGCAAATAATGAAGATAATATTAACGTTAAGAATAATAAAGGTTTAGATCAAATATCAGACAGCCCTGAAGCTGATCTGAAAAGATTGTTTAACCCAGCCATGGTTGTTGAGGACACAGTACCAAAACAAACTAGTGAGCCATGGGAAGATTTAACCCAACTTCTTGACAAATTTCAAACCATATTTTCACAAAATAAGTATGATGTAGGTTGTATCAATTTAGAGCCACAAAGAATTCATTTAATTTCAGACCTTCCTATAAGTTTACGCCCTTATAGAAACAGTCAACAAGAATCTAAAGAAATACAAACACAGATAGAAGAATTGTTAAAAGCAGGTTTTATTAGACCCTCCCATAGCCCATATGCTGCCCCTGTAACTTTAGCATACAAAAATGATGAAGGGAAAAGATCAAGATTATGTATCGAGTATAGAAAACTAAATGAAATCACACGAAAAGATTCCACCCCCTGTACCTCTGATAGACTTTGTAATTGATAATTTAACTCATGCTAAATTTTTCTTACGCTCGACTTAACAAGTGGTTATTGGCACATTAAAATTCATGAAAAAAGACGCAGAGAAACTGGCTTTCACAACTAATTTTGGACTCTATGAATGGTTAAGACTTCCATTTGGCTGGAAAAATTCCCAGCTGTTTTCCAAAGAACTATAAGACAAATTTTACAAAAAATATCAGTTAACTTTTGCTTTAAACTATTTTGATGATATAATAATTTTCTCACAATCTTGGGAAGAGCATTTAACTCATTTAGATACAATATTTCAAATTTGTAAAAAAAAGAAAACATTAAACTTAAAAAATCAAAATGTCAGTTTGCACAGGAAAAATAAAATTTTTAGGATATGAAATAACACAAGGTCATTATTCCCAAGTAATCCAAATATTGAAACAATTAGAAAATTAGCACCACCTAAAGATGTGAAAGAACTCCAAAGATTTCTTGGTTCCATCAATGTTTATCAAAAAAATTTATTAAAGATTATGCAAAACTTAGAGTACCATTAAATAAATTACTTAAAAAGATGCACTTGGAATTGGTCACATGAATGTCAAGAAGCTTATCAAAAAGTTAAAGAATTGTTTAATCTCAAAACCTATACTTAAATTATACAACTCACAATATCCATGTCATGTGTTTTTGTGATGCAAGTCAGAATCAATAGGTGTAGTCTTGAAACAACAACACCCAAGATGGAACACTTTACCCCATAGCTTATCACTGAGACAATTACTTAAACATGAAAAAAATATTACATACAATTTCAGAAAAAAAAAAAGAGTGTTTAGCAATTATAGATGCCTTAGATAAATTCACTGTTACCCACATGGATCCAAATTCACAATACATACTGATCATGCTGCTTTACAATGGCTTAAAGTGTAAAACATTTAACTGGACGTTTATTTCGGTGAGTTTAAAAACTTCTCCAGTATGAATATTCGATAGTTTTATATAAAAAGGTAAATTAAATGTTGAAGCAGACATGTTGTCGAGGAACCCTGTATGCCATTATATATCACCCATTTGTCATTTTTTAAATACTGATGAAATTATTAAATACCAAAATTCAGAGAACATTAATGATCAAAAATATATAAATTAAACGGTGTATTAACAGTTAAGAAAAAGAATTTAATTAAAATTGTAGTACCGTTATCTTTGAGAAAAATTAATTACAACTGCACATGAAGTTTTGGTCCGCAGGTGTAAAAAGATGTTAAAAATTAATTTCTCAATTTATTACTGGAAGGACATTATATTAGACATTTCAAATTTTGTTAAATGTTGTGAAACATGTCAAATGAATAAAAGTCTACAAAAAAAGTATATGGATTATTGCAAGAAGTTCCTGTAGCAGAGAACCATTTGAAATGATTTCACTAGACACTGTAAGAGGATTTAATTATCATAATTCACAAAAGAATACCTGCATATTGTTCTGGATCATGCTACCAGATATGCTTGGACATTTCCATCCAAAAGTGTCACTTCTGAAACTTATACAAATTGCTTAAAACAAATTTTTTCAATTCAATGCCCAAAACAACTTTTAAGTGATAGAAATGCTGCATTCACTTCATCTAAATTTAAGAAATTCTTAAAACATCATAATAT
>BMAU01004036.1:0-82515 GCA_019973935.1 Trichonephila clavipes
CTGATAATGCAACAAATTTTGTGGGTGCAAATATAGAACTTATTAAAATGTTTAATTTGGTGTGTAAACCTGATGAGGCACTTACCAAGTTACCATGGCCTCCTGAAGGAATAGATTGGAAATTCCTCCCCTAGAGCCCCAAATTTGGAGTCTCTGGGAGGCAAGCGTTAAATCTTTTAAGTTCTATTTAAAAGAGTAGTAGGTAACATTAGATTTTACATGAAGAGTTTCTGACCGTGATTATCAAATAGGGGATGTTAAATTCTCGTCCTTTTGTCCCATTATCTTCTGGCTTAGATGATTTAAATGTATTGACTCCTTCTCATTTTTTGATAGGTAGATCAATTACATCAATTGTTGAGCCTGATTTAACTAATTTAAATGAAAATAGTTTGGATAATTGGCGAAGAAAATTACAAAAATAATTCAATTAATTTGGAAAAGGTGGAGTGTAAACTATTTAAATAGTTTGCAGCAGAGAAATAAGTGGCATTTCGAGAAAAAGAATGCTAAAATTGGAGATATGGTTATAATAAAAGAGGATAATTTACCTTCATGTCAATGGTCATTAGGTAGAATCAACATAAATATTTATCCCAGGAAAGGATTCTAAAGTAAGAGTAGTGGAAGTCAAAACCACTAGGGTATATTTAAGAGACCCATTCCGAAACTGTGCATTCTACCAATTGAAACAGTATTGTGTGTGTGAAGTAGCATATATAACCCTTCAGATAATGCAATGTTTTGTGTGTAGAATAGCGAATAGTAATTTTTAAAATTCTGTGTGATTTATCAATTGCTTTTTTATACATTGTCTTCATTTGTATGTTGTTTTGTTTGTATTTTGAAGTATTGTATTTCTGTGTGTTATCTTTATGATTATGTTCTATGTAAATCTTGCATGTTGAAAAACATTGCAAGGCCGGGCGGCATGTTCAGTGTACGTATGTAAATGTAGAGCGCCCTCTAGCGCTCAGAGTGTCTAACGAATCTGTGTAACCTCTGACTCCATCGAGTAAGGAGTCAAATCGAGCGAGCTGAGCAACAAGTAATAAAAACTACAGTCCACTTACTGAGAGAGACCTTTTTCTTGAGTTTTTACTTGTGTACCCAACACCGACTATTTCCGTAGTATTCCCCTCTTTTAGTTCTACCTTGCCAGTTTTGGTTCTGGGGGATTTTCCTTTAACTCTCTTATTCTTTTCTCTTTCTCTGTTTTTGCACTTTGGAGATTCTTTCCATTATTCATCACTAATAGATCAATTGTGTCCCGTACTGGCAACGGACAGCCGTAAGGAAAGGGTAGTGGCATGGTTTGGCCACTCTTGTTTATTTCTTACCCTAAGGAATTGCGAACCATCCACACACCCTTTTGTAAATTAGCACAGTAAATTGATGAAATTATTTGTGTAATTACAGTATCCTAATATATATTATAAACGTGGAAGTTTGTGAGGATGTTTGGCCGTCTTTCAAGCAAAAACAACTGAATAGATTTTAATGAAACTTTACAATAATATAGTTTATAAATCAGAATAACACATAGGCTATAATTTATAAAGATATTGTGTGTTTTCAAAATATTACGACAATTGTCAAGAAAGTAGGAAAAAATTCTGCCATTTGCAAAAAAGCCCGTGATAGCATTCATCTATCTTTTTTATCCCTTTTGTTTTGTGTACGCCATGCCTCAGTGCACTCTCGCTTTTAATTTATTCCGTTCATCTGTGTAATCACTATTTTTTTTATTTCATAATAAAACTAGATTTCGAAGGGAGAGGTGGTGGCAAGATTTTAACATAAAATAATACAACAAAAAGTAATATTAATGTATTACACTTCCTGATATAAATTATTTACACTATTTTAAGCGTTCATTACACAGAATTTGTAACAATGACTGTGGAAGTAAAAACTATAAAATTAAAATAAAATATCAAAATGTTTTTATCAGTTAGTTTTTTTTTCTTTTTGAATGGTTTTTTTCAGTACATGTAAATATATATCTATGCTTTCCCCCATACTGTTTTTTTTATAACTTAGATATATATTTATTTATTCAAGCATTAAAAAAAGCAATCGTTTCAATAGCTATCTGTAAATATTTCTTTTATTTATTACTTATAGAAAATGGACTTTATTGTACATACATATATATATTTTAAAAGAATTATTTCTATTATTTCATTACTAAATTAATTATTTGTTAAAAAAGCGTGCATCGTCTCACTGATTTTCTATAAAAATACATTTCAGAGACATTATTAAGCTAACTATACGTAACGATTGATTGATTCGCGAAAATCAATCAATCGTCGATTGATTCATGATTTTAGTTTCTTAGAAACTAACTATTAAAAAATGATGAAAGGTTTTTTTTTTTTTTACTCTTTAGCATTAGAATCATTTTCTTTTTATGGCTTCACATTAATAATTTTTTAACTAATGCAATATTGTTTTTTAAAAATTATACATCGAAATTTGAAAGCTATATTTTATATGTGAGGGGGAGAGGAAGAGGGAACAGTAATTTTATACTAAGAAAACCCGTGTTATGCCTGGCTAGAGGGAGGGGGGGGGGAACCTGTCTTAAATCGAAAATATGTGGAACAAATTTCGAAAAAGGGAAATTTAATGAAATAATTTTAGACATCATTCACATTGCGCGCGTACAAACACACACACATAACTGCTGGTGTCATGAGGGAAAGAGAAAGCCCATGCAAAGCCGGGCCATGCAGCTAGTAGAGTATAAATTATAGCACGAACAGTGTGTTTTCCATCTGTTAATTATCATCCTTTTCACCGTTTATCGCTTTATTATCTTTCTCTTTTTGACATTCTTATTCTGTGTTGAGTTACCGTCATTATACTTGTACAACAAAATTTGAACATTTAGAAATGTTGACACTCTTTCACAACAGGGCCGACTCTAGAAGCTTTGCCTTCCCGGACAAAAAGAAAAAATGCCGCCTTTCTTTTCTTAAGCAAAAAATTATGATTAAAAAAGCTAAGTTGTTCACATAGATACACCTATAAAACTTGAATAATTCTTCCAAGCAAAAAGGCAGCATATATATATATATATATATATATATATATATATATATATATATATATATATATATATATGTGGAATCGGTTGTGGAGTCGTCATCCAATTGAATCTCTCAACGAAAGCACGCTGTCTTCGCGCGCAGGCGCAGCTAATCCAAAGTGAAACCAAAACTTTGGCCATTGAAAAAAGAACGGAAAAAGACTGAGGTGCGCGAGCAGGCGTTCCCTTCGTCACATCATGGAAATATAATTGTAGAATAGCTATCTTTTTTTTTAACTAATTTTTGTTAAGTTTAAACAAATCTGAAGAAACACAAATGTCTTGGACCCCTTGTTGTCTCCCCCCATATATATATATATATATATATATATATATATATATATATATATATACTAGCTGGTATACCGTTCTTTGCTTCGCACGTGTGAACTAAAAAATTAAACAACACAGATTGAAGGAAAAAGAAGTTTTGAATGAGTTAATTTTATGTGAATGTGAAAATTAAACAAAAAAAAGCTTTTTGCATATCTCAGCTAAACAAAAAGAAAGAAAAAAAACACCTTTGTTAAATTTTAACTATGTAGATCTAATAGCCGATAAAAAGGATTTTTTAAATTTATAATTCCTCGTAACACTCTTGAGGGTCGATTTTTCAAAAATACCTCCCTAAGCTGATCTCTGCTCAGCAAAAGTAACACATTCTTAAAAGTTTTGCGTAATGAACGCTTAAAGTAGTGTAAATAATTTATATCTGAAAGTGTAAATACATTAATATTACTTTCTGTTGTATTTATTTTATTTTAAAAATTGTAATATTCGCAAGCAACGCCGTTTCTTAAATTATAATGGCGATTCAATGAAAAACATAGCGAAATGTTAACGATAGAGTCAAGTTGGCAAATGGCTAGCTACTTTCCTAGCTCGAGCTTTGTAGAGCTTGGCAAGACCCGCCGTGTAAGAGAAGAAATGCGTTAATACTTTATCCAACCGCATTATGATTTTACTGCAGTTTTTCATACAATTTTTTTTTGGATCACTACATGTACAAATTAAAAGGGATATACATAAAGCAATACTCCACTTTGGAAAATTTAAATCGTTGGAGCTAATAAATTAATTAAAGGAAGATATTCCACTGTAAAATTAATTATGTACACCGTTCACTTAAAATAAGTAGTCAAATCATTTTCAAGGTCTTCATTAACAGACAAAACCATAAGAAACTTAAATTTTGACATTAACTATTTTTTTGCGACAAAAATAATAATCTTTGCAATCCGCTGAAAACGCAATATCTGCTACAAAACTTTCGCCTTCCCCACTAAAAATACTCATCATAGAACCCGTGCTGCCATATATCTTGGAAGAGTGGATTTCAAAGAATATTAAAGCTAGTATTGGTAGAATATTCCGCTAAGCTGGTGGTATGGTAGTTTAAAGAAGGGGGTGCCAGCTCAAGTGTCATATTTCCCGTCACTTGACCATGGTTCAAAAATTACATGGTCCGTCTCGAAAAAGCCTCGTGTAGCTGAAGAGTGCGACGTTAATATTCACTCACTCACTCACTGCAAAAATACAGTGCAGTAGTTATAATTAGTTTTTATACTTAAAATGCAATATCTGCATATTCAATTAAATTGCAGCGTTATAATTAACTACTAACCACAAAAATATTATGAAAGTTTGTCCAAATGATGTGTAGTGTGAAAGAGGAAGTTTATTTACTTTAAATACCAGTAGCGAAAAAAGTAGTTATTTTGAAAATAGATCAACTTCCTACTACCAAATGTGCATAATAAAAACATAAAAAAAACATTAAAATAAAGAGAGATTTATAACACACTTCCCTTCAAAACTTAGTTTTATTCTGAAATAAAAATAGGCATTATTCTGATCACAGAATTAATTAGAAGATTCCCTTGCGTAGCCAAAACCAAAAGGATTTTTCACAAACAAAATATAGATATATGCTGACGTGGGCTTTTTTGCTTGCAGATGGCAAAATTTTTTCCTTATTACTTGACAAATAGCGTTATATTTTGGACACTTTTTTCAAATTTTTATAAATTATAGCCTACTAGCTGGTATACCCGTTCTTCGCACGGGTGAACTGAAAAATTAAACAACACAGATTGAAGGATAAAGAAGTTTATAATGAGTTAATTTTACGTGAATTGCAAATTAAACAAAAAAAGCTTTTTTTGCGTAGCTCAGCAAAACAAAAACAAAAAAAGGAGAGAAATAAAACACCTTTGCTAAAATTTAAGTATGTAGATCTAATAGATGATAAAAAGGATATTATTTTTATTTATAACTCACCTAACACTCTTGAGGGTCGATTTTTGAAAATACCATCCTAAGCTGATCTCTGCTCAGCAAAAGAAACGCATTGTTAAAAATTTTTGTGTTTTGAACGCTTAAAATAGTGTAAATAATTTTTATCTGAAAGTATAATACATTAATATTACTTTCTGTTGTATTTATTTTATGTTAAAATTGTAATATTCGCGAGCAACGCCGTTTCTTAAATTATAATGACGATTCAATAAAAAACATAGCGAAATGTTAACGATAGAGTAAAGTTGGCAAATGCCTAGCTACTTTCATAACTCGAGCTTTATTAGAGCTTTGTAAGACCCGCCGTGTAGAGACGAAATGCACGTTAATACTTTATCCAACCGCATTATGATTTACTGCAGTTTTTTTCATACAATTTTTTTTTTGGATCACTACATTTAAAATTAAGGGATATACATAAACAAAATACTCCACTTTGGAAAATTTAATCCTTTAGAGCTAATAAATTAATTAAAGATATTCCACTGTAAAATTAATTATATATACCGTTCACTTAAAAATAAGTAGTCAAATAATTTTCTAAGGTCTTCATTAACATACAAAAAATAAGACACTTAAATTTTGACAAACTATTTTTTCCGGAAAAAAATACTCATCATGGAATCCGTGCTGCTATATATCTTGAAGAAAAAATATTTCAAAGAATATTCCTTCTAAGTTGGTGTGGTGTGGTAGTTAGGAGAAGAAGGTGCCAGATCAGGTGTCGTCCACGTCACTTGACCTTTGGTTCAAAAATTACGTGGTCCGTTGCCAAAAAGCCTTCATGTAGCTGAACAGTGCGACGTTAATATTCACTCGTTCCAAAAGATACAGTACAGTAGTTTTAATTATTTTTATATTTAAAAATGCAATATCTGCCTATTCAATTAAAATTATAGTGTTATAATTAACTACTAACCACAAACAAATTTTGAAAATTTCTCCAAAAGATGCAGTGTGAAAGAGAAAGTTTATTTACTTTAAGTATCAGAACTGATAAAAGCATTTATTTGGAAAAAAGATCAATTTCTTACTACCAAATGTGCATAATAAAATGTTAAAAAAACATTAAAATAAAAAGAGATTTATAACAACCTCT
Source organism: Trichonephila clavipes (assembly GCA_019973935.1). Lineage (NCBI taxonomy): Eukaryota > Metazoa > Arthropoda > Arachnida > Araneae > Nephilidae > Trichonephila > Trichonephila clavipes. The sequence continues at coordinate 6,495 of BMAU01004036.1, forward strand.
CCCTTCAAAACTTAGTTTGATTCTGAAATAAAAAAAATAGGCATTATATCAGAGGAATTAATTAGAAGCGAGCACCTTGCGTAGCCTAAACAAAAAATGGTTTTTCACAAACAAAAAGATAGATATATGCAGACGTGGTTTTTTTGCAGCGCATGCCAGCAAGAATTGCTAGCAGATGACAGAATTTTTTTCCTACTTACTTGACAAATATCGTTATATTTTGACACTGCATACAATATCTTTATAAATTATAGTTTATGCTATAAATTATAGCCTATGTGCTATTCTGATGTATAAGCTACTATATTACTGTAGAGTTTCATTAAAATCCATTCAGTAGTTTTTGCGTGAAAGAGACTAACAAAGATTTTCACAAACTTTCGCATTTATAATATATATTAGATGGTATAAATTATAGCCTATATATGTGTTATTCTGATGTATAAGCTATATTACTGTAAAGTTTCATTAAAATCCACTAAGTTGTTTTTGCGTGAAAGACCCACAAAGATTTTCACAAACTTTCACATTTATAATATATATATATATATATATATATATATATATATATATATCTGTTATTAAAGTCTTAAAAAATACAAAACAATTCAAAATTAAGCACATTATTACCTGTTATTATTTGAAGCGAGTAAAATGTAAAAGAAGAAATAGCCCATTTCAGCAGGCCAATTTCGAAAAAGAGTCTACTGATGGTGCAGATCACAAACGTTTATTTTAACTTATAGTAACTAAACTCAAGACTAAAATAAAACATCTTCTGTGGCTCTCTATCTACTAAAAAACTCTCATTGCCCCTGTCCCCTTTTGGGTAGCTGACACCGGACATCGCATGGGTGAAAGAAGTGTCCGTTATGACCTCACTCCTGGATCGGGAGAAGCTACCAGCGGAAGATATGTAAACATATCAAATTTCATGATTTAACATATACTCCGGCCTCGAACCCTTCAAGTTTCAACATAAAAGAAAACTGGTATTGAACGTACAGTGTACAAAATAAAAGGCAATAAGATAATTTAAGTGAAATATCAAATTCACACCCAATATTTCAGAAAATATATAAAAATTTTTGTAACATTAAAAAATAATATTCAAATTTGATCCAAATGCCGCCCCGGACAGGGGTCCGGTTTTTCCGACTCTAGAGCCGCCCCTGTTCACAAATAGTACTTCCTGGATGTCTTCGGGGTAGCTTTAAGCTAAGTATTTCGCCTATTTTGTCACATCATCTTCTTGATACTTTTGAGGAAGATTTATGAATATTTAGAATCTTGTGCTGAGAGCTTTCGTAGCGGCGGCACATTCGCTGTAATTTTAATTTTTTCGCAATTTTTGCCCCCAAATCTTTTTGCCCTAAGCACTTGCCTAAGCGAAAAAGTGGTTCTGCATACAGGCAAGCCAACTAAGGGATTAATTCAGGGGTCTGCAAACTGATGAGACAGAAGAACCAATTTGCAAGTGAAACAATACAATCAAACTATCAGAACCTAAGAAAAAGAGAGCCTAATTATCAAAGAGCCTAAAAAAGCGAGCCTAACTATCAAAAAGCCTAAAAAAATGGAGCCTAACCATCAAAAAGCTGAATTATTTATGTGCATACGCTTAGGATACAGAGTGTGAGGGTTCTGGTAGTGGTCACGTTCAAGACCCCCATGCTCTAATTTATAATTTTATTATATATTTGAATATATTTTTATCCAAAGTAATTTTTTGCATTTCTTCAAAAACTAAGAGTGATCGCGGTAGCCTAATGATCGAGGTAACGGACCCGTGGCTGGCGTGTCATGAGTTCAAGCCTAGTTCCGCTGAAGAGACGCCGTGCAGATGGGCCGATGCACTTTAAATATGTCGAGGCTTAAATTGAGTGAGTGAGTGAATATATTAACGTCGCACTGTTCAGCGACACGGGGGCTTTCGGCGACGGACCTCGTAATTTTGAACCATGGTCAAGTGACGAAGACGACACCTGAGATGGCACCTCCCTCTCCTTACTTCCACACCACACCAACGGGAGGACGTTTGAGCTCTTTTCGGATTTGACGTGCATCGCTCCCTTACACGACGGGTCTTTAGTGGTACTGGGCTCGAACTCGTGACAAGCCAGCCACGATGCGATACCTTGACCACTTAGCTACCGCGGCCACATGTCGAGGCTCAAACATCTTCCCTTGGTGTGGTGTGGAAGTTAGGAGAGGTGGCGAACCAACTCAGATGTTGCTCTCGTCATGGTTCAAAATTGCGAGGTCCTCCGCCCAAAGCCCTCGTGTAGCTGAATACTGCGACGTAAATATTCACTCACTCAAAAACTAAGAACTACAGAAGATATTTTAATTTCTGTGTCTCAATGCAAGTATTGAATAAGTACATTATGAAAGTTTCATCATGTGAATTTTTAAATTTCAAGCTTCATGAAAAAAATTCTGTACCAATAACACCGTAAAAGCTTTATTCCAGCTGTTCTTGCAAGTACAAATGTCATTTCAACACTCTTTTTATTAACCCTACAGTTGTTCATAAAATACGGGATGAATTGAGGAGATTTAAGAGTATCTATTGTTCTATAAATCACGAGTGCTCTCGAGCTAATGTAAGCAAATAAGTATAAATCTTGTTAGTAATACTTTTAAGGTATGTCTTCTCTTGGTGGTATTTTTACCAAGAAATTGAACTTTTACTGCTTTAGAAATAATTGCCAAATTTCAATTGGTTCTTTGTTAATGAAAGTAATTTATGATACAGAAATGACACAATCTTAAGTAACTATCCGATGCCAATCAAATATTTAAATGCATTAGTACAGTGCTTCTCAAACTTTCAATAGTGGCGCCCCCCTTTTCGATCACACTTTTTATCGCGCCCCCCTTATACATTAATAATGTACTGAATGCAATAATAATGCACTTTGACGCTAAAGCTACAATAGACGATCTCAATTATAAACCATACAAATTAGTAACATAAGTATTAAGTTTTGTATACTACTTTTAAACAAAAAATAAATAAATAAAATAATAGGATAATTATTATGTTATTTTTCCTTTCTCTAATTTTTAAATTGGACATATTGCAAAATGCGGGGGCTGCTTAGAAGACAAAATATATAGATATCATTTAAATATAGAAAAAAATGACTCAGAGGGTCAATATCTAATCATAAGCATTCCTTATATAAACTTTGCTTTGCAAGACAAGCCTCATGGAAGTCGTTAATACTTATTAAACTTATTCTTAATTTAGTATTAAATAATTAGTTATAAAATACTCTGTGCCGCACTGATACATTAAAAGTATACCGGCTGAAGTGCCCACTCTATGCACGAGTTCATTTATAAGAAAATAAAACATTATTGATATAATAGCTGAATTGTAAGGAGAGCAAAGCCAAGTGCTCGACAATGTTTACAAAAATGGAAAATGATTTTTTAAAATGGTTACACAAATTATAATTAGTTTTAAGCGAATTGTAATTTTAAACTTCACAGAATTAGCATTTATAATTGATGTTAAACAGTAGCGCACACAAGAATTTTTCAAGGGGGTGAGGGGGGGTCCGGGGTCGAAAGTCCACCAATCTTGTATCAGGTTCCTTTTGATTTTGTCGATTTTCAGGAATAAAAAACAGTAAAAAACTAATTATTGAATAAATACTGATCATTAATTAATAAAAATAATCATTAATAACAAATACTTAATTAAACTTTTGCGTACTATATACTTAGAATTATAATCAATCGGAAAAAAAAAATCAAGGGCTTTGGGGGATCTGGACCCCCCCCTTGTGTGCGCCACCGATGTTAGATAATGAACAATAATATAAAATTCCGATGAAGAATAATTGTATTATTTTTAATATTTAAAGTGAAAATACTTCAACAAGTTTTAACCCGGGAGCAGGCGCGCACTCGATACGGTTGAGTGGGTTTATTGAGTCACCCCAACTTTTTTTATAATTATTTTATTGTACACGATACAAATCGTGATTCCAGTGAATAATTTAAGAACGTTTACATACCTACTCTTTCAAGCGACTTTTCAATTTTTCTTTGGTAACAAATAAACAGTTTTGCCAGAATAAACGATTTCGTAATCTGTGTGTCCCACGCAACCACTTCCGGGTAAAAAAAGTATATTCATTATGATAATATGTATGTTAATGCTAAAAATTGTGTAAAACCTTTTCATTATGCTTTTATGTTTGAGAATAGCGCAACAGAGAAATACATTACTTACAACTTCTTTAAATGAGAAACGAACACATAAGAGAGGAGTCATAACTAACTTAGAACATCAAACAGATTACAGCTATAATGTGCAGTATTTCAAAAATAATGACAGTGATGAATTTTTTATGTTCCTAAATTTTTTCGATTCTGGTTCTCGGATCTGTTTTCTCTGAAAGAGTAGTATGATAGGTTAAAAAAAAAAAAAAAAGCGTAGTAAAAAAATCTCTCATCATGGGATTACAGCAATAGAATAAAAGTTTTTTTATTTGGTTATAGGATCAAAGATAGCTAATTATAGGTATTGAAGTTTTTATTTTTGTGGACTTAATATCGCGCTATAAATTATATCAGAGTAAAAGTGCATTTTATTATGTCTGAAAGTATTTTGTTTTAATTAATTCCAGTAAATTAATTATTTCTTAAATTTTTTATTTTCGATATGCTCGCGCCCCCCCAGGGGGGCGCGCCCCACAGTTTGAGAAACACTGCATTAGTAAGCTTCAAATGTTCCCGTACTGAGCCTATAACGTGGAAAAATTTTGCATTAGAGCCACTACAATAACATTTCTGTGTCATTGCATTATATTGTTATTCCCTTATCACGTGGTCTGTGGGTCGCCATGGCAACGTGTTTTGTAGGTGGATATATTTAATTCTCAGCGATTGAAATTAATAATGGCGATAATGGATATTAGTTTTTGTGTTCGCTTGGGAAAAAGTGCTACGGATATTTACGAAATTTTGAAGCTGGTGTAAGGCTGTGATACAAGCGAACGCAACTGTGAACTGTTATCGCGAACGGAAGCTTTTGAGTGACATCGACGTTTCAGAGAAGGCAGGGAAAGCGTCGAGGACGAAATACGCTCTAGGAGCTTCACAGATTTTCCACGCAGCTGAAAACATCTAAAAGGCTTCTGCAGCGATACGTAAGGAAAGGTTTCAAACAATAGCAGAAACAGTTAGGATATCACATGTCAATGGCTACTGACAAAGGATTTTAACATGCATAGAATGTGTCAACATATCGTTTTCCGCATGTTAAACGAAGACCAATCTGAAGATGAAGTTAAAAGTGTATCGCAAGGTGAATTAAACGACATAGCTAAAAATGGATCCCAGAAATGTTTGGATGATCTTGACAAGCCATGGCAAAAGTGTGTTGTTACTCCAAGGGCTTATTTCGAAAAAGAGGATGTGTTTCAGCAGTTCAATTGGTAATATTTTTTTAAGTTATAGACTTAGTCTGGGAACTTTTGAATCCTACTACGTATATGTAAAAAAATACAGGAATCTTTTCACTAAATAATTATAAAGTAAAAAGAAAAAGGGAAACAGTTTTTTAGTGGGTGGAATTATTTTTTAATAATTTATAAACGCAAAATATTGAAGAGCTACAATCTTCTATGCAAAGAACTGTGTGCGGCTCGCGAGCCACGCTTTACCGACCAATGGGTTGATTAAAATCATTTGGTGGTCCCCACCTATATCTCAAAAACTAAAGAAAAAGCAATTGAGGTGAATCGCGGGGAGATGAAATATACGTAGTTTTAATAAAAAAGAAGCCCAGTGGCTGCGTGGTAGAGTTTCGCTCTTCAATGTTACAGGTCCGTGGACAAGGTCGACTCAGCCTTTCATCCCTTCGTTGAGTCGATAAATGAGTTCCTAGCTTGCTTGGGAACTAAACACTGGGGTTTCGCGTCAGACTGACCACGTGACCGGAACATCTGCCCATGCGTTTCCGTGCTCAAGATCACGAAAACAGAGAAGGGTGGTGTAGGCCTTGGCCCTCAAGGACTGTTGAGCCACTGAGTTTAGTTTAGTTTAATTAATAGGAAACAATGATGATAAAAATATACCAGACATTAGGAACGAGTCAATTATTCAATAGGAAAATTCATTTTAACTAAAAGACTAACTACCTTCCTCCAAAAGTAAAGTAAAACTATTAAGAATTTTTTTTAAAAAAAATCATTCATTTGGGCTATAATTAAAATACATTTGCCAAAAAAAAAAAAATTAAATTCTCAGTGTATCTAAATTCACACCAAAAGGAAAAATATTTAATACACTGAAAAATATTTAATACACTGAAAAATATTTAATACATATATGAAACACTACGCCTCTCTAGTGGCGCGCATTCAGCAGCTGCATTAGAAATTCCCTCTATAGCAGAAAAAATTCCCTACGATAAAAATAAATGGAAAACGAACCACGTGGTTGGCGTAGAAAGTTTGCCAAAATGAGATTCACATCGTCTTTGGCAGTCGCCAATTTCTCCGCTGGTCAACGTGCGAAGTGTTCGTTTTAGTTTCCGGTAGTTACGGAGATGAATTGCTGAGTAATATGACGCATGCCTGTGAAGAACGGTGACGCGCTTATCAAATAAATGACTCTTCCTCACGTGTTTTACCTGGAAAGTGGGAATTTAGGAACAGTGCATTCACCGTTGTAGTTCGCATTTTGAATTCCTTGGATTTTTCCCAAATGAATTCAAAATATGCTGTAAAACACACAGATTCCGATAAAAAAAAAAAATTTTTTTTTTTGAGGATTTGTTTATGATTAAATTATTTGATTTTGACTTAAGAAATTAATTTTCGATGATGAACGAGCACGATATTTACAGATCAGCGCATGCTTGGAACTAATATACGTGATGAAATTATTAATGTTACCGGCAAAATATGAAATGCCTAGGCATTGTGTAGAATGTCAGACGTTTATAGGCAAAGTAGGAAATATGGCATTTATTACATACCCTGCCTAGGCATTGTATAGAATGAACAAAGCTATTTAGGCAAAGTATGAAAAAAGGTCTCATGATACGCTATTTGTCAATAATGTACATTACTAAAAATACAAACGTTATTCTGACAAAATAACGAGTTCCAAAAAAAAAAAAAAAAAGAAGAAAGAAATGAGCCTTACAGTAGTCGCATATGATGTGTAACATCTGACTTGTTATCGTGGTAAATATGCAACAGTAACTTAAATCCTGAAAAAATGAATCGAGTATGATTGGAAATAATTTTCTATCGAATAATTATATCTTTAATGAAAACTTTATTTATTTAACGCAAGGAGTAATGCAATTTTTCATCAAAAATGTTTACTCTTGTTCAATTTAGGGAAGTGTGGATACAATAGACTTGAAAATGGACAAGCAGGGATTTCGGTGGCCATATACATTTCTCCGAATCAAACGCTTCAAAAAATTAAACATTTCCTGCCTTTTGTACTTTTACCATATACCGAAGATAGTTCTACTCTTTTAAAAACAAACTATCACTCGCTTCCCAAATTTTTAAGTATGATTGAATGGAGTGTGATTGAATCGAGTCTGATTCAATTGAGCGAGACTGAATTGAGTTTTGAATCGAGTAGGATTGGAAATAATTTTCTGTTGAATAATTATATATTTAATGAAAATTTTATTTAGGAGTAAAGAAATTTTTTATCAAAAATATTTAATTACTAGTTGGTATGCCCATTCTTCGCATGGGTGAACTGAAAAATTACAACAACCCAGATTGAAGGATAAAGAAGTTTTTAATGAGTTAATTTTACGTGAATTGCAAATTAAACAACAACAACAAAAAAGCTTTTTGCATATCTCAGCTAAACAAAAAACAGAAAGAAAAAGAAACACCTTTGCTAAATTTTAAGTAGGTAGATCTAATAGATGATAAAAAGGATTTTTTTTTATTTATAATTCTCAGTAACACTTTTGAGGGCCGATTTTTGAAAATACCTCCCTAAGCTGATCCCTGCTCAGCAAAAGTAACACATTGTTAAAAGTGTTGCGTAATGAACGCTTAAAATAGTGTAAATAATTTATATCTGAAAGTGTAATACATTAATATTACTTTCTGTTGTATTTATTTTATGTTAAAATTGTAATATTCGCAAGCAACGCTGTTTCTTAAATTACAGTGGCTACGATGGAGATTCAATGAAAAACACAGCGAAATCATAACAATAGTCAAATTGGCAAATGTCTAGCTACTTTCATAGCTCGAGCTTTATTAGAGCTTTGTAAGACCAGCCGTGTAGGGGCCTGATGCACGTTAATGCTTTAACTACCACATTATGATTTACTGCAGTTTTTTTCATGCAATATTTTTTTGTATCACTACATTGAAAATTAAGGGATATACATAAACAAAATACTTCACTTTGGGAAATTTAATCCGTTAGAGATAATAAATTAATTACTGATATTCCACTGTAAAATTAATTATATACACCGTTCACTTAAAATAAATAGTCAAATCGTTTTCTAAAGTCTTCATTAACATACAAAAACATAAGACACTTAAATTTTGACAAAAACTATTTTGTCGCGTCAAAAATAATAATCTTTGCAATCCGCTGAAAACGAATATCTGCTGCAAAACTGTTCGCCTTCCCCGCTAAAATACTCATCATAAGACCCGTGCTGCCATACATCTAGGAAGAGTGGATTTTAAAGAATATTCCTGCTAAGTATTGGTAGAATATTCCTTTTAAGTTGGCGTGGTGTGGTAGTTAGGAGAAAGGGGTGCCAGCTCAGGTGTCGTCCACGTCATTTGACCATGATTCAAAATTACGTGGTCTGTTGCCAAAAGCCATCGTGTAGCTGAACACAGTGCGACGTTAATATTCACTCACTTCAAAAAATACAGTGCAGTAGTTATAATTATTTTTATACTTAAAAATGCAATACCCGCCTATTCAATTAAAATTATAGTGTTATAAATAACTACTAACCACAAACAAACTATGCAAATATGTCCAAATGATGTAGTCTGAAAGACAAAGTTTATCTACTGTAAGTACCAGAAGCAATAACAGTATTTATTTTGATAAAAGGTCGATTTCTTACTTCCAAATGTGCATAATAAAATCATAAAAAAAAAAAAAAACATTCAAATAAAGAGAGATTTATTACAACCTCTTCCTTCAAAACTTAGTTTTATTCTGAAATTAAAAACTAGGGATTATGCTGTTTACAGGAATTAATTGCAAGCGAGCGCCTTGCGTAGCCAAAACAAAAAGAGTTCTTTCACAAACAAAAGATAGATATATGCTGACGTGGGCTTTTTTTCGGTGCAAGCCAGAATTGCTTGCAGATGGCAGAATTTTTTCCTACTTACTTGACAAATATCGTTATATTTTGGAGACTTTTCACAATATCTTTATAAATTATAGCCAATGCTGTAAATTATAGCCTGTGTGTTATTCTGATGTATAAGCTTTTAACTGTAAAGTTTCATTAAAATCCATTCAGTTGTTTTTGCGTGAAAGACTCCCAAACATCATCACAAACTTTCGCATTTATAATATATATCTAGATTACATACCCTGCCTAGGCATTGTATAGAATGAACAAAGCTATTTAGGCAAATTATGAAAAAAGGTCTCATGATACGCTATTATGTCAATAATGTACATTACTAAAAAAACAAACGTTATTCTGACAAAATAACGAGAGTTCCAAAAAGAAAAAGAAATGAGCCTTACAGTAGTCGCATATGATGTGTAACATCTGACATGTTATCGTGATAAATATGCAACAGTAACTTAAATCCTGAATAAAATGAATCGAGTATGATTGGAAATAATTTTCTATCGAATAATTATATCTTTAATGAAAACTTTATTTATTTAACACAAGGAGTAATGCAATTTTTCATCAAAAATATTTATTCTTGTTCAATTTGGGGAAGTGTGGATACAATACACTTGAAAATGGACAAGCAGGGATTTCGGTGGCCATATACATTTCTCCGAATCAAACGCTTCAAAAAATTAAACATTTCCTGCCTTTTGTACTTTTACCATATACCGAAGATAGTTCTACTCTTTTAAAAACAAACTATCACTCGCTTCCCATGATTTTAAGTATGATTGAATGGAGTGTGATTGAATCGAGTCTGATTCAATTGAGCGAGACTGAATTGAGTTTTGAATCGAGTAGGATTGGAAATAATTTTCTGTCGAATAATTAATTATACCTTTAATAAAAATTTTATTTAGGAGTAAAGCAATTTTTATCAAAAATATTTAATTATGTGCAATTTTTTTCGGCTGAACTCCTGCAGTTTAAAATTTTTCTTCGTGTTTTTTTGCTTATAATTTCGCATATATTCTGCTCTGGATTTACCCATCTCTGCAAATCCCCAAATCATGAAAATTTAATTAGAGCTTGGTAAATGTTTAAAAATTAGAAATATTAGAGAAAATCAAAATTATCCGTGTAATTAGTTAGTTTTTTTAATCGAGAAAACTTTTTTTAATCTCAATTAAGAATATTATTTGACAGCGACAGGAATCCACAAGGTATGAAAAAGATACGCACACATTTTAAAATATTTATTCGAATAATTTTGTGTTACTTACTCGGATTTTCTTACGAATGTTGAACTTTGTCAGACGTTTTACAGTAAATATAGTTTACGCATATAAGTTAACCTCAGATTTCTTTCACAACGAGTCCTGAGACTGACATTAGAGCGTAAGGATCGAAAGCTTATCCTGAATAAGAATTCAAATCTTTTGAAATGCTAACTTTAACAATATAAAAAAAACTTCTATAGTTGGACCCCTATACGAGGGTAACGAAGAGACACCATTACGTGCGCTGATTGGTCAAATAAAATAGCGCGCGATTACATCACTTCCTGTTACCCACTTCCGTCCATTTTGACGAAATCACTTCTACAAAATTCGGCAATCGTGAGGAAAGATGTTACACACAAAAATTATTCAAAATACGTTAAGGAAAATGAAAGTTATACTAAACAAAATTTCTGTCATTCTTATTAAGAAAAACAAAATACATATTAATGCAAATGAGTTTTTGTCTGTATGTCTCGTTTACCTTCCTAAGCCGTTCAACGGATTGGCTGGACACATGCCCACGAAAGTTTCTGAGTTAGTGTTCGGATAGATCTCCAAATGGCGTTGCGGAGGATTAAGAGGCGTTATAGATAATTATTTCCATTTTTAAACTATTAGACATACAAAATTTGAAATTTGGTAAGCAGATACCCGCTACATGACTGGCGATGTTGCCGGTAATCGAAAAAAAGTGCTCACAAGGAACAGATGATCCCACGATACTCATATACATCATGGCTATTGAGTGAACGTGATGATAGAGTTTTTTTTTGTCCTTGCAGTAAAGTATGGGATCATACATCAGGTGCACAACTGCCTGCAATAGTGTTTAAATTCTTCGTTTAAGCCCTGACATTCCGGCGCATTCAACTAATTGTAAACAATTTTATGGTTTTTACCAAAACAGAAAAAATCGAATGTCGATTTTCTAGGATGAAATATCGATTCAGTGCTACAAATCGATATAAAAAATCGGGGTTTTTTTTTGGCCTGAGAAATCGATTCTTCTATTAATCGACCTCAGATCGCCATCCCTACTACGTGTGAACATAAAACACTCTCTTTTTTCCCAAAACTAACTATTCTTTTTTATGAGTGATATTTTTTATTCATTTTTAAAGTGAGTTTTCTTTTTCTTTTATGACTTGGTGATTCTATAATGAGAATTTTTTTTGTTTTTTAAGTTTGAATTATGAGAAAAGCAAATACATAGTCGAACCTCCATATTACGAAACTCTACATTGTGGATTTTTCTATACAGCAAATTTTTCCCGGAACCAAAAAATTTCACGATTTTCTTCGTAAAATAACCTCCCAATAGCGAAGTGCATTTTCTATATAACAAACTCTTTTCCTTGTGATTCAATTTTTTTCCTCCTTATTTTTGAAGTATTTCTGGTTATTGTCTTTTTTAACACATTTTATGGTGATCACAAGGTGCCTGCCTAACTCGCCGAGAGCAAAAGAATTCTGGGTGTTTCATCCAAGAAGTGCAATCTTTAACCCCCATTGTCCAGTTCACTAGAAACATGTTCGATATCCCCTTTCTCCCCCAATGGACTTGTCTCGCGTCCCTGTGTCCTTGAACTAGTATCCGTTCATTTGTAGCGTTGATCAGTCGTACTGGTATCTATAGCTTGAAAATGTAAAAATGTAAGCGCTTGATCATCAAAGAAAAAAATTTAGTTCTTCAGGAAGTGGATAAAGGCGTCACGAAAAAAAACTTCTTTAAAATGTAGTATTCCACCAAACAGCTAATCAACTATTGTAACAAATCGAGATAAGCTACAAAATTATGATTAATCGAATTCTTGTTCAAAACGCTTAAGAACATGTGTCTATAGAAATGTGTCTATGTGTCAGTTTTGAAGTGGATACACACAATGCGATGTAAAAATGTTCCGATTATTAAACCTGTCGTATTAGAGAATCTCCTCCATTTGTGATGCAGTGGGTTCTACGTAGCAATAATGGCTGGCTGGAAAAATTTAAGAAAAGACACGGAAAAATACGCCTGTAGAGATTTTTGGTGCGTTTTAAAGATGTGAGGTGTATCATGAAACAAAGCATTTTTTCAAACAAAAAAGTTTAATTAAAATTAATAATTTTATGAGTAATTAAATTTAAGGATGCATGTGGTAATGTATGTTTCGAATTTCTAGTTATAAAATAATGCGTGTTTAAAATTACTTGTATACTTAAAATTAGAAAATGTCCTTTAAATTCATTAATCCTCACTAATATTATAAACGCGAAAGTTTGTATGTGTGTATGTATGTTTGTTACTCTTTCACGCAAAAACAACTGAATGAATTTTAATGAAACTTTGCAATAATATAGCTTATACATCAGAATAATATAGGCTATAATTTATAAAGATATTGTGTGAAGAGTCCGAAATACACTCATGTCCATAAATTAAGGATAATGAAGTTCAGGCAAAGAAAGAGACAGAAGCAAAACAAATTTGACTTATTTGTAAAGACTATTTACTAAACAAAAGGTAAAGAGAAAAAAATTGCTATATGTCTAACATAATTAATAAAAATTGCGACTTTTACTCCCTGGAGCAAATTTCAAAAAAGAACCTATTTACAAAAAACAGTATAACATGGTTAGTATGATGGTTAATACGGAGTATGTCTCCCGGACGATGCAATACAGGCCTTACAACGCCTAGGCATGCTGAGTATCAAATTATCAATCTGATCTTGCGGAATGTTACACGACACATCAAACAATGCCCTCCGAAGTTCCGGTAGACAGGTGGGAGGGGGTTGACGGGCTGCAATTCGTCGGCCAAGCATATCCCACACATACTCTATTGAATTCAAGTCTGGTGAGTATGCTGGCCAATCCATACGGGTGATATCCTCCGATTTAAGGTATTCGTCTACAATGTTTGCACGGTGAGGATGGGCATTGTCATCCATAAACAGAAATTCAGCACCCATGGCTCCCTGAAACAAACGTACATATTGTTCCAGAATGACATTCCTATAGATGTGGCCTGTCATTGTTACACTCTGAACATGCAGGTCAGTTGTGGAACCAAGAATAATTCCTCCCCAAACGAGCCATCCTGCACCACCGTAACGGTGTCGTTGAATGGTGTTCTCTTGGTGGCAACGGGTACCTGGCGTTCTCCATATTAAAGTCCGGCGAGAATCAGACTACAAACTAAACCTGGACTCGTCGAAAAACATCACACAAGACCACTGTTGTGGTGTCCACAATGCATGCTCTCTACTCCAGGTTAATCGCAGGCGACAGTGAGTTGCGGTAATTGGAACACATCTGACAGGCCTACGAGCATACAGACCAATGTGTCCTAAGCGCCTGTACACGGTCTACCTTAAAACTGTAGTACCGGTAGTTGAAGAGAGCTGACGAGACAGGTCTGATGCTGTGCTCCGTCTGTTTCTTTTGGCAGTAACTGCCAAATATATACCGGTCCTAATTCGGCGTTGTAACTCGGGGGCGACCTGTGCTGTAATATCTACTCACATTACCATCATCTTGGAATCGTTGACAAAGCTTGGAGATGACACTCTGGGCGATTCCAAGTTCCTTATATTCTTCCATCTGGGTACGTCTACATTCCAGTCGTCCAATAATTCTACCACGTAAAAAATCATCCAACTGCTTTCTTTGTGCCATAACTATGCGGCTATTGCACTGAAAGGCCTTTAAAGCGCTTGTGAACAATTTTACTTCGAGTTTCGACTTCAAAGAGAGGGCTGTGATGTGATCCCATCACTCTGCCTCTTATCTGGAACTAAAGTTCATTACACTGTGCGCATGGTTTGGGGAGTAGGCGGTGTGGCTTCGTACTCAGGAACCAATGGGAAGAGAGGAGGTTTACGGCGGCTGTGAAAGAAATTGGCTTGTGAGCTACGTTGGTTAGATCTAACTGGCCCGGTAGGAAGAAAATTTAACTATTGAGCGAAAAAGAAGGGGAATCTTGCTATTGAAAATTTAAGATTGGAATAAAATGAAAAAGAGATAAAGTTGAGATAAAAATTAGACATTTAAAAATTAATCTATAAGCGCTTGAAGAATTAGGAATGCTTGTTGTTTGAAATTATTTGTTGCTTTAAGGGCTGGTAGAATACTTATTAGTTTTGGGTATTGCTTTATAATATTTGAGATAATTTTAAAGAGATCAATTAAGTTTTGAATATCATTTGTCTTAAAGTCAGAGGGGGAGGGGGGACGATTGGAAGGGACTTTGATTTTCTTGATTTTTGCTTTGATTTTGGGGCTTGGGAGTAGTTTTATTTTGGATATTTCCCGATACTATATTTGCGAATGATACATTTTCGATAACACTGTTTGAGTTAAAAGTATTTTTATTTCTATTTAAAGTGGGGGCTCCTTTCTTTTTTTGGTTTCGGGAATCTGGGGCATTTCGTGTAGCAGGCGGAATGGCCGTTCACTTGGCAGTTAATACAGTAAGGATTATCTACTCTATTTGTAATTTCGCCATCTCTTGTCATGTGCTCATTTCCGCATTTGAAGCATCTGGGTTTCATGAAACAATTTGCAGCTGTGTGAAAAAAGTTATTACATTTATAGCATTGAGTTACACCCCTAATGGAGTATCCCTCAACGCGTTTTTGCAAGTGTCCAAGATGGGTGAGATCATGAATGGTGGCATTAAATTCATTACGTGGGAGTGTTACGAGAAAAAAGGGGAGTTCTAATTTTGTTCTTTTAGAGATTAATTGATTGCAATTTGTAACTGTAAATCCGAGTTCTTCTAAGTCGAGAGTTATTTCTGCTGGTAGGGTGACACGCGCGGTAGACCTTTAATCATAACTTTTAATGGTTTATTTTCCTTGGGTGGTATGATATAAAATCAGTGGCGCGCACAAGGGGGGTCCGGCCCCCAAAGCCCTTGATCTTTTTTCCGATTGATTATAATTCTAAGTACGTAGTACGTAAAATTTAATTGAATATTTGTTATTAATGATTAATTTTATTAATTAATGCTAATTATTTATTCAATAATTAGTTTTTTACTGTGGTTTGTTCCCGAAAATCGACAAAATCAATCAATCTTTCGACCTCGGACCCCCCTTGAAAAATTCCTATGTGCGCCACTGCATAAAATTCATATTCTTTGAAAGATTCTAAGAAGTGTGTAAGTCTTCGGCTTTCATCATCTGTATTTGGGAAGAGTTTAAAATATTCGCCAGCTGATTTAATTTGAATGTCGGGAAAAGTTTCGTTAATCATTTTTATATGTTCTCTATAATTTTTATTTACTTTTAAAGTAATGGGTTTTGGGGCTCTAGGTTTCGGAGTATCTTTTTCATTCGTTAGGTTATTAACTGGTTCAGGGTCTTGAGTTAATGTTTCAAAGTTGTTTTGAGTTTGGAGGGGTTTAAAAACTTTAGTTGGGCTGATCGGTCTAGCAGTTTTCTTAGGAAAAGCAAAGCCCTCCGAATCTTCCTTATCAGTTTTATGCTTCTGGGATGGTTTTTAGATTTAGTATTACTCAATTGAGATTCTAAGACAGGTGGCTTTAAGATAGTATGCTCCGGGAAGTTAGTATCTAAACAAGGAGGAATATTTGGTAGCTCACTTACCTTGAAATCTTTCTCTTCCTGACGCTTCTTAATGAGGAGCTCTATATCAGGAATCATGGTCTTGTCTCCAAAATTTCGGTTTATTTCAATCATCTTCTGATGTGAGAGAATTTCAAGGTCCAATGCTTCAATGGTCTTAATCATCAGTCTTCTTCTCTCGCAGTCTGATAATGGTAATCCTGAAGTGATAGATTCTGATTTAGTTTTCATGGTGGATCCGGACTTAAAGGATTTCATCGATTCGACTTCGGACTCCGAGTCACTCATTTTCCGTAATATTTTCAAAAAAGAAAAATAAACCAATCAATAAACAATTGGAGGCAATCCCCTTGATATAAAAGCCCTGAAAAGGGCTACAAAGGACTTTAAGTGCTCTCCCTGGCTATGCGCAACGATGTCAAAATGGGAGCTCATACAAACACGTCTGAACTGTTCGGCGTCAGTAGTAATAACAGGTCTCGGGGGAGAACAATTGAAGGGGGCGTGTCACCTGTCAATAAAACTCCCCCGCCAACGGAGCCACCGTCCAATAGGAGGGTTTCCTCCCCCTTTCCCCTCTCAACCTGTTAGATAAGGAGGGAGGGCCAAAATCCTCCCCCTTGCGCTACGTGTAACAACCCCTCTCAACCTGTTAGATAAGGAGGGAGGGCCAAACTCCTCCCCCCATCGCGCCACGTGTAACAAGAGGGTTCCTTGAGAGGAGTTGAGAGGTATACAGCTTCTTCTCTGATTAGATAAGTGTTGAGGGGTATACAGCTGCTTTCAGTTTTCTGATTGGATGTCGATATGACGTAGATGCCCTCCTTCTCATCATGTAAGATGCACGTGGAATCCCTTTATGCGTGTACAATCTTGTCAGAACAGCGGATGACTTGAAAGTGAGTCAGTACGGAGTTGAGGGATACTCAGCTTCTGGGAGGGGGTGTGAGCGTAAAGTATAGTTGTACACGACTGCTTGAAATATTCTGATTGGTTGTAAATAGAACCTGCGAGCACTGTGAGTGGCTGAAACAAAGTATGACGTATAACTTCGTAATATATTCCCACACTTCGCTAAAATATTCCATATTCTACTGTGACACGCTTGTCATTTGCTCTCGTAAAATTATTTGTGATCTGTTCTCTCTCGTTTTATTTTTTTGAAAATAGTGAAGACTGTTATCCTGATATTGGGAAGTTTTAATATGGAATCAACAATGCAAGCTACTAATGAAGTAAGTGTACTTTTTTTGTATATATAATTACTGATACATATGTGAATTGTACTTTTAATAAAAAATAATAGAAATTATTTAAGGTTGTATAATGAAAATGTTTTTGAAATGCTGAAATTTGCTTTTTCCTTAACCACGTGCTTTGTTCAAATAAAAAGTAAATTACAAAAAAAAAATATTTTATTTCCTTATCATTTTTATTACTTTTGTAAAAGTATTTATTTCTAAATGAAACATTGAAAAGCAATATCCATTTTACATAAAAAAGTTTTGAAAAGATTCATTTTGTAATAAAAATAGTTAAAATAAAAATGAAAAAAAAAACCTTTTCTTTTATATTAGCTTCGGGGAAAAACCACAACAACTAATATCAAAGTTTACTATTTTGTATGCATCATATTTGTAATAAAAACTTTTGTGTAAAAAGACTTCAATTACAGTTTTTTTTCATTTTTTTGTGCTTTTATTTAAAAGAAAATAATAAATAAATAAAATATAGAATCTAGACAAGATTGTATAATGAAAAATGTTTTTGATACATGCCGAAATTTGCTTTTTCCTTAATCATGTGTTTTGTTCAAATAAAAAGTAAATAACAAAATATTTTCATTTTTCATTTATTCTAAATGAACATTGACAAGCAATATTCATTTTACATAATATTTTTTTAAAAGAATGGTTTGTAATTAAAATAGACTTGGTTAAAAACAAAGTAACAAGAAAAACATTTTTATTTATACTACCTTAGAATGAAAACAACAACAACAACCAATATTTTAAATTATTTTAAATGCATCATATTTGTAATGAAAACTTTTATGTAATGATTCTTCAATGACGTTTTTTTCAATGTTTCTTTTTTCGTAAAAAGGAGCAAATATTTCATTCTTTGTATTACTTATATTTGGATAAATCAGATTTGTGAATCCTTTTCTTTTTATTTTCCAACAAATAATATTATGTATTTTGTGTAGATTTTGTTTGAAGATGAAGATATGCCTTTTATTGAGGGCGATGACAAAGTAAGCTTGAATGTATTTATTATTATTTTTTTTGTTATTTTAGTGAGTTGGATTAACTTATATATATATATATATATATATATATTTTCCCTGTTGTTTAAACTTCTTGGTGAATGCCCTCAGGCCTTTTTAGAAGCATCACAAGAATGTAAAGATTTGCTATCTCAGTTAGGAAATGGATTAGAGGTATTATTCATTAAAATATTTTTTTTCCGCTCTAAAATAGCAATTCAGTTTTTTTCCAACGTTTTTTTTTTCTGGAAAAAAAATAATGTTAAAACATTTTTTTTCTTAATAATAAAAGTAAATGCCGCTGCCCCGTCAAGATCGGACTTTTGGACTCCGTTAGAAACTGATGGAAACTGCAATGTAAATTTAGTATTACTATTATGAATGTGTTAATTTTTATTTCAATATTTTACATTAATTTTTTTTATCGTTTTCATAGTTGGATTCAGCCTTCCGTATCATCGAAAGATGTCGCAGACTAAATAAGAAATTCAACAGCGAGGAAGTGATCTTTCAGGTTTTACTAGATCCTGATTGCTGGCTTAATAACGGATCAGCCACTATTGGTCAAACGAGCGATGCAATTCGAACACTCTTCGAAACATTGCTTCGGAGAGTGACTAGTAGCTTGGAGCCTACGGACTTGATAAGAGCAATAATTTTTTCGGAACACCTCGACAGACCCATCTCTACGCATTTAATGGGCGTAGAAAAAATAATGGCATGTGCCACTAAAGTTTTACAATCGAAATCCGAGGTGCGTCTTGATGAAGGCTTTAATATTGAGATAATTACCATTCGCGCGCGCGCGTCGACCCGTAGGTTCCGGTAAACGCAACAGGAGAGTGTTAATCCCATCTATCGATCGATTAAGAAAAACATCCATACGGTGCGTCCCCGACGACGATTTGAATATTTGCTGTGCTAAAGCAATTATTCTTGCTATTGCAGAAGTTGAAAAAGATGCAGACTTAAGGTCTTTGAGAAGAAAAGACTGTTGCATCCTTCAAAGACGTGCAATAGCATTGCATCAGAAAACTGGTGTACCACAAGGACCTTGTGGATTTGAAGAAATTGCTTCGTTCGAGAAATACTTAAAAACACAAGTTATTGTTGTTTCCACTACGGCTTTAAATCAGGTACAATTTAAAAAATTTTTTTTTAATTGCCTCCAATAAAAGGATTTATATATATTTACGCTATTTTTTCCCTAGGTGTGTTACAAGGGACCTGTTCGGGAGGATCGCCGTATTTATTTATGGCACCATGACAACCATTTTGATGTTATCACCTCTCCTAAAGGTTTTTATGGGTCAAATTTTTTTTGTGAAGAATGCTTCAAACCATTTGATCACATAGAAAATCACCACTGCACTACGATTTGTCATGTATGTCGTAGTCCTTCGTGCCAAATTGGGGAAAGCAAACGATGCTCTGACTGCGATCAGAACACGTGTTCTGATTTCTGTTTCAAGGCGCATAAGGAAAATTGACTTTGTTATAAAGTAACTAATATCTCTAATAATTGCACTATTGTTTTTTTGTTGAATTTTTTCTATTTTTTTCTGAAATATGAACACTCTGATTTTTTTATAGCTGTATCAATGTGGGAAATGCTGCAAAATTATCCTAAGAAAAGTCTGCTCTAAAAGTCAACATCGATGTGAGGAAAAAAGATGCCCCAGCTCCAAGAAGACTGTTTCCGAAAGCCATATGTGCTACCTTCAGAAAGAATCTGCGAAGAAGTGCAACGAAAAACTTATATTCTTCGATTTTGAGACAGACCAAACAACTGGAGAGCACGTTGTGAATTTTGCTGTAGCACAGTACCTCGATGGCACTGAATTTGTCTGTGAAGGCTACGATGCAATTGATAAATTTTGCAAATATCTCTTTTCTCCACAGCATAAGGGATTCACGGCAATAGCACACAACATGAAAGGGTTCGATGGACAGTTTATTCTTCGATGGATGTTGGAACAAGGTCAATGCCCTCGAGTCATTCCCAATGGCTCAAAGATAATGTGTATAACATTATCTGCATTAAGTATAAGAATCATAGATTCGTTCAACTTTTTTCCTATGCCCCTTTCTAAACTCCCAAAAACATTTGTTTTGGAAGAGTTGGCTAAGGGGTATTTTCCACATCTATTTAACTGTCCTTCAAACCAAAGTTATGTCGGATCGTTTCCGGACTCTGATTATTTTCTCCATCGTCTATGTTAACTGGCGACAGAGGAAATTTTTTTTCTGTGGTATAACTGACAAAAAACTAATACTTTTGACTTCACAAACGAGATGTTGAAATACTGCAGGTAAGCAAAAAAAAAAAAAAAATTAAATAAAATTAGTATGAGAATAAAATGAATGTGAAAAAAAAAACTTTTTTATGGTGTTACTTATAAAATACACACACACACACAGATATATATATATATATATTCTTCTTTGTAGGTCAGATGTTGACATATTAAGACGATGCTGTAAAATTTTCAGAGAACAATTTCAGAGTGTGACTGAGGTGGATCCATTTACATATATGTGACTATTGCATCGGCTTGTATGGCAGTATATAGATCTGACCAAATGAAGCCGAAGACGATTGCAATGATCCCTGTACAAGGATATTGCAATTTCACCAATTTCAGTCGGGATAGTATTCGATGGTTAGACTTCGTTGCCCATACGGAGGGACATCGAATACTTCACGCTCTGAATGGGACAGGTGAACCAAAAATTGCAGGATATAGTGTGGTTGGTTACTGTAAAGAAACGAATACTCTATACCAGTATCAAGTGAGTTATTATTTTTTTTATTGCATTTTATTAAAAAATGATAAAGGAAGTTTTTTAAAATTCCCTTTTCTTTTTTTCAGGGATGCTTTCACCATGGCTGTGAGATGTGTGTTATGATGGAGATTTAATACACCCCTTGGCTGGTACTACAATGAGAAGCCTGCGTCAAAAGAAAGGTGTTATAGATACGTTGCGACAGAGAGGATATAATATCATCCAAATGTTGGAGCACGATTTTGTACATCTAAAGAAAACGGAGCAATTCCAAGAATTTCTTCTGCAGCACGAGGTCACAGACCGACTGATTCCTAGGGATGCATTTTTTGGTGGAAGGACCAATGGAATTCAGCTTTTCTATGAAGGATGTGCGAAATACATTGATTTCACCAGTTTGTATCCTTCGGTTAACAAATACTGTGAATATCCTGTTGGCCATCCCAAAATAATAACGGAGGATTTTCGGGATATTGACAGCTATTTTGGTCTGGTGAAATGCGAAGTATTTCCCCCTAAAAAGCTATTACACCCCGTGTTACCATTTCGATGTAATGGTAAACTGATGTTTCCTCTCTGTCGTACGTGTGCTGAAACCCTTAATCAAAAGACTTGTAGCCATACGGAGGAAGAACGGTCCATCACAGGAACGTGGGTGACTGAAGAGGTAAAGAAAGCAAGAGAAAAGGTATACAAAATTATATAAAGGTAGTTAAAGAAAAAATTTTAAAAAAATTTGTTTTTTAGACATGCTTTTTTTATTTATAATTATATTTATATATTCCTTTTTTCAGATTTATGAAGTATACCATTTTCAGTCGTCCTCAAATGATCTCTTCCGTTCCTACATCGATTTATTTTTAAAAATAAAACAAGAAGCTTCAGGTTATCCGAAGGGGTGTTTAACTGAACAGCAAAAATCAGAATATATTATATCATATTCTGAAAAGGAAAATATTTCTTTAGATAAGAATTCTATCAAAGTAAATTTAGGCCGGCGTAGTGTAGCAAAATTAGCTTTAAACAGCTTTTGGGGAAGGTATATATAAATCTACTATTTTGGCAAAATATTACAAAAAAAGTAAATAAAGTTATTTTATTATTTTTATGTATTATTCATTTTCTCTTTTCCAGATGGGGTATGAATCTGAACAAAAATAAATTGACTTTTGTGTCAACGGTTCATGACTTTAATAAAATGTTGGTGGTCAAAACAACAGACGTATGTATATTTATATATATATATTTGCGGAGAATATGCATTTTAAAAGAAAAAAATCCTTATATTTCATAAAATATCAGTACTCAATTTTGTTTTATTTTTTCCCCTTAGATAAAAGATGTGTTTCTACCCACTCCTGAAATAGCAGCATTTCAGTGGACTCAAAGTAACGAATTTGTTACACAAGACAGTTCCACTAATATTTTTATTGCTGCATTCACGACTTGCCATATGTTCGCCTAAAACTTTACAGTGAAATTGAAAAATTAAATGAGTCAGTATTGTATTTCGATACGGACTCAATTATTTACAAAAGTGATGGAATTAATGATCCACCCCTCGGTAACTTTTAAGGAGAATTTACTGATGAGTTAAATGGAGGGACTATAACTTCTTTTGTAACTGGGAAGGAGAAAAGTTTTTTTTTCTTAAGAAAAAAAAAGTTTTGTTTTAAAAAATAATAATAACTTATGTATATTATAGGAGGACCTAAGAACTATGCGTACAAAATGTCGGATGGCTCTGAAATATGTAAAATTAGAGGATTTACTTTCAATTTTCAGAATAGTTTAGTCTTAAACTATGAATCGGTAAAGGAGCTTGTTTCAAGTATGGATGCAACTCGATTCATGACCATTAGGAATCCGAGGAAAATAACGAGAGACAAGAAGAAAAGAAAAGTCGAAAATAAAATTGAGAGTAAAACATACAAAATGGTGTACGATAAAAGAGTCATCCAAGATGATTTTAGTACTTTACCTTACGGCTACTAGTAAGTGGTGTATGTATATTTGTTGTTGTTTTTTAAGTAATATTTTTATAAAATCCTATTTATCTTAATATTATGAAAAGAAATAAATTTTAATAATATTTATGTTAAAAAAATCCTTTACTGTATTATTTTATTATTTTTTTTAAAAAAAATTGTTGCTCCAAGTGGTGGGAAAAAAAAAGAAAAAACTATTATGTTCGATGATGAACTGTACAAACTTTTATTTTATGTATACTTCCTTTTCTTTTTAAAAAAATGTATGTATAATGTTAAATAAATTATTTAGAGAAAATAATGTTTTAAAAAAATGTACGAATAAAAAATTTATATAAATGTTTCTATAATGTTACATAGAAAAAAAATTATGGAGAAAATAATACTTTAAAAAATGAATATATAAAAATGCATTTATAATGTTACATAAAAATTTATAGAGAACATAATATTTAAAAAAATGTATGTATAAAAATGTATATTGATGTTTCGTAAAAATTTATAGTGAAAATAATTGTTTAAAAAAATGTATGAATAAAAATGTATAAAAAATTCCCTTTTTTGATCTGCTAAGACTATAATAATAAAATTTGGTTTGCATGATTCTTTTGTTGAATTGGAATCCGCTAAGAATGCTGTCAACGAGGTATTCATGATAAAAATTCCGTTTTTGCTCTGTTAGATTTAGACTTGAAATTTAGCACGCATGTTTATTTTATGGAGTAGAGATCCACTGAAAGTTGCTTTGGTGGAAATCCACTTGATTATTAGGTTAAGTGAGCGAAAAAATCTTTCTACTTCTATTTTAGATATAAATAGAAATTAGATATTACAATTTATGTTCTTTTTATATCAAGGGGTGAGAGTGAAACAGCTATAAACATATTTTTCAATATAATCAAATTCTTAATGCTAGATATCAATAATTAATGTATATCTTAACAGTATACATATATACAACATCGTGAAATACCCAGTGAAGCGGGTGGGTAACGGCTAGTATGTATATAATTGTATGTATAATGTTATATAAAATTTATAGAGAAAATAATATTTTTTTTAAAAAAAATGTATGTATAATGTATGTATAATGCTACATAAAATTTATAGAGAAAATAATATTTTAAAAAATGTATGTATGGAAAAAAATATAAATATAATGTTACATAAAATTTATAGAGAAAATAATATTTTAAAAAATGTATGTATGGAAAAAAATGTAAATATAATGTTACATAAAATTTATAGAGAAAATAAAATATGTATAATTTTTTTTGTACTCAAATATAAAAATTTATATCTTATGAAAATGCTTCTTTCTTTATATAAGGTTGGGGAATATACGACCTGACACAAATATTCAATATAAATTTAATTTTTTTTATTAGGCAAAAATAAATAAAAATACATCAATAAGAAATCCAAGCTTTTTTCTTTGCGTACATACGTTTTCTCACACTGCTTTTAACTAACTTTTCAGGTTTGAATATTTTCCTATTTAATTTACAATGAAATTTTTAGGAATGTTTATTTCTCGCAAGGCTGCATGAAATTCTGTAGATCCTTTCGGAGAGTTTTTTCTGTTACGTAGCAAATCTGTTATTAGCGACACAATGTTAGTGCGAGGTAACCGTTCACTTTTATAGATAATTTCTCCATTAGGGGTCCAAGATATGATTGAATGCTTATCTTTTAAGAAATCTAGAATGTTTTTTGCAATTTGTTGGTACCTAATCGGAGCGGAGTTTAGAATTTTTGTAGTTATATTGTTTCCATCTTCGAGTACTGGCTCTTTCTTTTCCACTGTTTCTTCTATCACTTCTCGTTGAGGATGATGGGTTTTTACAAATTTTTGAAGAAATTGTAAATATCTGTTTGCTTTTTCACTCTCTAATATAGTTTTATTACGTAAAATGTCTTGCATTTGTTGGTCTAAATCTGATAATTTGTCAAATATTTCAACTCGATCTTCGGGCACTAAAATCATTTTCTTACTAAACTCCATGAATAAGAGAACCAATCAATAAAATGGTTGCTGGTAATAATATAGAGAGAAATCCGTCACCTCTCTGAACCAAAAAGTTTTCTCTTCTTATATAAAGGAACTTTTCTATCAGAAAGCTTCCTCAAACTTTTTTTTATGGGGAGATAAACGAATCTTCTGATTTTTAGTCAAAGGTACATTTCCTTTTAGAACATTCAAAGTACATTTAAATAAAGATTTAATTATGCTATTCGAACATTTCTTCAATAAGACACTCTTAGCCTTAGTTTTAGCGATCGATTTTATTTGTTCTAAATGCTCGTGTGTACAAGCTGACATACTGAAATAAAATGACGTACCATGTCGAGTGTAATAGAATTTATACAGTTTCTAAAAATTTTCCATAAACTCTAGCTTTGTAAACAGCACAATGATTAAAGTTCTTCTCATGAGAAAAAGGGCACATCACATCTGAAGAGGGCAAGTCATTTACTTTAGGACATTCAAAATCGTCTAAGTTTAATATTTCACGACCCGTTAGAAAATGAAAAAAACTTTTTCTTCTGCAGCCCCTTCACATAAATAAAAGTAAACATTCCCATTGTTACATCTAGCACGTAACGGAAATAAAAGTAAGGTAATTCACCACTCTCCCATTTAATTTTATGAATATTCTTCGTTACCCATGAATAAGTGCACTGTTTTGGCTTAGGTAACTGATCAAAAGAATGGGGTGGTTTGAATAGCCACCTTCCGCGAAAACTGTCGTCGTTGACCACACATACTGCCAATTCTTTTACGACAAAAAGTTCCGATGAAAGCTGAAATTCTTCGAAGTCTATGACAGCTGAAGTCATTGAGTAAACTTGTTATCGAGGCTGTTACACGAAGAATGTATCCTCAGGGAAAAGACCGCTGTGCAAGCGCATTGAATCACTCGTGTCAGGTTTTAGGTCAATTGAAAGATAACTGAAAGGTTTCGAAGTAGCATCCTCGTTTACTGCTCTAAAGAATTTAGATTTTTCCGGATATAACTGTTTTCCAATATTCACAACTTGAGATTTATCTCGTGGATTTTTGAACAAAAACATATAGTGAGCATTTAAGGAAATGTCTCGTATTCCCATGAAAAATATATTTTGCACAACAAAAATAACACTTAAATTACGATGGTGACTTCTCTTAGTAAATAATTTCGTTAACTTGGAATCCCCCGAAAGTTCTGACATAAGATCGTCAATTACGATTAAAGCATTTGATAAACTGTTTATATCAGGGGGTAGTCCTTCATAAAATTCGATACCTCTCATTTCCCTATAAAGAGCTTGATAAGCACCGTAGCACCATATTATGTTAGAAGGAAAAGGGTAAATAATTTTAAAATCTATTAACTTTCTAATCAATTGTGTTTTTCCGCACCCCGGGGACCCTGCCACGATCATCGTAAAGGGATGTTTTAACTTTAGCGTTTCCATTATTACTAAAAGGAAACGTGATGGAGAAAGTATATTTATACTAAATAAGAGGGGGGACTAAATACAATTCAAAAATTTTTATTTTCTAAAAACCATTCTTACACCATAACGCTTTTTCACAAATTGAAATATTCGAAAATCATTCTTTTGACAGTGAAGCAAAGTGTTTGTAATTGAATACATAGAACTCCCTTGACTTCGCTTAAAAATGAAGTAAATACAATACGCACCACATACATTGGAAGTGGGACTTTGAAATGAAATGCAATTCCAGGAGACTGTAGAAAATTTGGAAACAAAGTCTCGAAAACCTTCTCCATAATATTCTGGTGGATATCCGTAAGAGTCGAAAACTCTATACAGTTGTTTTCATGATAGAAAGCCAGCCAATGTGATCCAGGTTGAGAAGAGGTATCCAAATTCACCACAATTGTAGATTTTTTTTTAAAATAGGTATAGTGTCTGATGCGTAAACTCCTCGGAAAAAGGTGCGGTAACAGGGTCATGGGATAGAGTAAATTGTATCTGATTTCCATCCATATCAGATTCCAAAGTCGTATAAAATACTTCTCGCCTTGTTTATCTCTATTATGTTATCGAATTCAGAAAAAATAACAACGCATATCGTTTGACTGAGTGCTTTACTAAATTTTATTTCTATTCTAAGATTACTATGCTTGATCAAGTTCAAGTGATCTCCAGTGCACAGATCGGGAGACAAATTAAAAGCAAATAATGTGTTTCCACTTATGTACTCCACCCTCGATATAAAAAGACATTGATCTTGGCCTAATTTTTCCGTTCCAATGAATAAACTATGATACCCCTTGATGTAGTTATTTTGGGCAAAATTCAAATCCAGGGGGTTATGTGGAGTTGGTTGACCATCTACATACACACCAATGAAGTTGATGTCGTAATGCTTAAAATCGAAAGAAGATTTCTCGAATGTGCCGTGAAAGGAATCGTTATCGACACATCCCACAACAATTCTCTTAGGCATTTGACCAATAAAAATATTATCCTGTACAAGTGACATTCTTCCTTGAGGGATGGAGTATACTTTACATAGAACACGATTAATTGGGTATTTTGCAGTTTCTTTTTCTAAGGCCTTCATGTGACCCAATACAACTCCGGGACTAACGTGTACTTTTCTTACTAATAAGGTAATTTTCTCAAGAGTAACTTTATACCCTTTTTTTCCACAAAAACTCCCACAAAATTCTGGTTTCCTTCGAATCAATTTAATCTTTAAATCCACTAAATTTAACAACAATCTTTCTTGATGAAATAAATCACAGTGTAAAGGGCCAATCATGTCTACAGAAGCACTCGATTAAAAAAAGCGGATCGTTTCTTTAACCTTTCTTTGTTATCTTTATAAAATATTTCACATGTCAGTTGGGAAGTTTTACTATCGATTCCATGATTCAGTAAAGTTGCTAGAATTAGAAACAAGGCGTTCATTAAGTGTGATATCCACTTGCGAAAAAAGGGAATGTAGAAATAGGTTAACGGGACCAATCTCTGCTCCTTTTTCTATTGGAGAACCATCTGATTTTACAATTTTTGCTTTTAAGAAAAATTGCGTTTGACTCAAGTCTAGATATTCTTCACCACTTCCAGAGATATGAAATTCAACTGGACCGCCATCGAATACATTAGACAATGGTTGAAATTCCACCCACTGACCTCTTTCTATGGCTGTTTGGGTGGCAGGTAAGAGAAAAAGTTCTATCTCTAATTTGACACATTCGGGGGATCCTTTTAAAATAAATGTCATTTCGGGTCAAAGATATCTCGTCCTTTCACCTTTATTGCTTTATTCGAAATGACCTTCTTCTGTTTCTTTCGCTTCCTTTTATATTTTCCTCGTCCTATCATCGATTGCACATGTTCGACAGCTTTGCGAGCCATACCTCTACCGGCTTCTTCA
Organism: Trichonephila clavipes; assembly: GCA_019973935.1. Classification (NCBI taxonomy): domain Eukaryota; kingdom Metazoa; phylum Arthropoda; class Arachnida; order Araneae; family Nephilidae; genus Trichonephila; species Trichonephila clavipes. Next base: position 35,136 of record BMAU01004036.1, read on the forward strand.
CTTCGTTTTCTCGCGGCGATTTTGAAATTTTCTCCAGACAATACATCACTGACAACTCTCGTACTTGTTCTCAAAGCTTCCTTTCCTACAGCCTTCACTCCCTTGACTAAGAAAGGCAAAGCGGCTCTAAACAATCTACGAAAAATTCCTCCTAATCCATAACCTTTCTGAAACGATACACCTTCGTAATAGGAAACTCCTAACCCGATATGATTCGTATAATGGTCTTCAAATTTTTTTTGTACAACACACGTAAGGTACTTTCATGATGTGACTCATTTTCTTTCTTAACATGATATGAATGAATTTATTCTTTGATGTACTGCGTATTTATAGCAACTGCCGCATACGGAAATGCAGAACAACTATCACCTTACCTCTTTCGAAAGGTAACAGGTCACCTGAATTAAAACGAATTTCGATTTCAATGGTGTGGAAAGATTGTCGTATAACGGGAACATAGTGTGGTCTATCGTACTGAGCACTCACAGAATCTCCGGAAATTCTGACGACTCTTAAAAGAGGGGCTTCGACGTGGCCTACCACTACCGGTTCGACAATATCGCTGTAAACATAAAATACTGAAAATGCTGCCTGTGGATCAGCTACAAAAGTACTTTCTTCAATACCTTTTACGATTTGAGAATGAAATCCTAACACAACGCATAACCCTTCCTCCAGAACTACTCTCGCATCGTTTTGAGTTTTTATTTTTACTCGTTTCTTATTAGCATTGAATTTGAATGAAATTTTCCCTTCGTGTGAAGGTAGTGCCATTCAACGTAAAATATCGGGAATTGATTCATAATAACCGGGTGGCAACTTTCTTGTAATTGATTTCCCATCCCCTAAATCAAACCCAAAAATATTATTTTTTTCATTTATATTATACCAAGTATGTGGATAAAATATTTCAGCTAGTCCAACTTCCCACTCTCCTTCTAACAGAATGAGTGTTGGCAGCTGCGTGATGAAACTTGAAATTTTATTGCTTGAAAAATAATGTAGAGAGCTATCGGATGGCAATGTTACATAGAAAGACATGTTTTTGTTACTGACAGATACAAAGTTCGTGCAGAGTATTTATAGCATTTTAACATCACTGACCCACGTATTAAAATTTTCCGGATATCCGAGGAATTTCAGAAAATACTCTATATTTCTTTTTCTTTTCCTTTTCTTTAAAATTTTTTCAACTGGAAAATAACCAGATTCTGTAACCTTTTATATCTCCTTTTCATAAAATGTGTCTTCGATAATTTCTCTTTTGAGATCTTTCAGCATGTAAACGAAAGGATTTCTGGGAAAATTTTTGTAAATAATAAATATTTTCATGGACCAATTATTTTCGTAGCCTTTATCAAATCTCCCTTTCCACTTACTGATGCGAACTTTATCATTTATCTTAAAAACGGGTCGTTTGACTTTAGTTTCACTATTGTCGCCTTATAAGTTTTGTCACACTTGTCCTTGGTTATCAATATTTATTTTGAAAGGCTCCATTTTAATGCTTCGATGCCATGTATGATTGTAACTCGATAAAAGTTTTTCAATCACATTTATATATTTTCGAGTGTTATATTGTGCGAAATATTTCGTCATTTTAGACATCAAGGTTCTATGGAAACGTTCTACGATACTGGCTTTTGTTTCATTATTAGTTGTAAAAAAGTTCACGTTCATTTTCTTAAAATAGGTTGGTATAGCTTTATTTTTGAATTCTGTTCCTTTGTCCGTTTGCAAAGACAATGGCTTCCGTTCCCTGAAAATCTTCTCGAAGCCTTTTAATATACTCTTACTTTTTTTATCTCTCAAAGGTACTGCCCAAGAATATTTTGAAAACACGTCTATGCATGTTAAAAGATACTTATAACCATTGTTGTACTTACTTAGAGATTGCAAATCTAATAGATCTGCTTGAAACTGCTCTTCCATCCCTCCCACTAATACCCGATTTCGCTTAAACCTTCGTCTTGCAGGTTTGTGTAAAGTGTAAGAATCTTTTGTTTTTAACCACTGTTTGATTTCTTTAGTCTTAATGCGATTATCTAAAGCTCTATATAAGGCATTAACGCCTCCAAAACTTGCTGGATTTTCGGGATTTTTGTATTTACGTTCGATAGACATTACTATACGTGATATTTTCCCTCCAACTTTAGTTATATATTCCCCCTCATCCAATACAAACAAAAGAATGAAATAAAAATGAGAATTCAAATGCTTATATACCCCTCCCCCCAAAAAAATTTAAAAAATAAGATAACTCAGACAGGGACACTAAAATAAATAAAATAAATAGCTTTTATTGAACCAGGTAAATCAGTAAAAATTCTAAAGAAGGTAATAAATCCAGCGTATAATCATTTACATACATGTCCTCTACTTTTTTAAAGACATTTTCAATCTCCATTAAATCAAACATATAATTTCTGAAAAACTTTATATAAGGACGATTTTTATTTAAGTTAACAAAATCGACAGCTAAAGTTTTCCAGTCAATATTATACAATGCACGTTCAAAATACATATCAAAACAATCTCGTTTACTTACATTCATGTATTTTTGGTAAAATAAAATCATCTTGACATACAACACAATCCAATTTAACAAATAAAGAAATAGTGTTAGAAACATATTTTGTTAAACACTTACATAGAGACTTGAACAGTTCATGAAGACCATGTGAACTATCTACATCGTAATAAAATGAATCAATTTCAGGAAGACGATCTACTTCAGCCATGACATATTCAGAAAGAGTGTAAGTCAACAGTTTGTTTTTCACACATTTGAGCACAAGTTCGTAAGAATCACGTAGTTGGCCTAATTCTCTCCGTTGGGTAGGACCCTTTCTTGGACGAATTGAAAAGACAATTATTCCTCTGGAATAGTCTTTGGATACTCACTGATACAATATCTTTATCGGAATTGTTAAAAACACAAACGTCTTTTTTAATAATGAATGCACTCTCGAAGTCTTCACGAGGACGAAAATAACAAAGTTTACTGTGTAAAGCACTCCACACTTCAGGTTTTAGAGACACTCCGTTTTTAGTAGGGTGTAAAATACCCCTATCATCTGTTGCATAAACCCGAATATGCATCCGAGTTTGTTTTTGAAATGTATTCACCGAAATGAATATCAATTCTCCTATATGAAACATATGTATGGGCTGGAAAGTTGGCCATGGTAAATTCTTTGGAGTTACTGGGTGTAGAGCAAATATCCCCGTTTTCATTGAAACACACTTTCTTCGCACTGTTGTTCAAGGGAACACATTTGCGTTTCCTATCAGATTCACCATAACATAAAGACATGATCTCGTAGAAAAAAAAAGAAAATTTAATCGGAAAAAAAGAAAGTAACTACAGTGAAGAACTTTCAAGCAGAAAATGAAATATTTTAGCGAAGTGTGGGAATATATTACGAAGTTATTCGTCATACTTTGTTTCAGCCACTCACAGTGCTCGCAGGTTCTATTTACAACCAATCAGAATATTTCAAGCAGTCGTGTACAACTCTACTTTACGCTCACCCCCCCTCCCAGAAGCTGATTATCCCTCAACTCCTTACTGACTCACATTCAAGTCATCCCCTGTTCTGACAAGATTGGACACACATAAAGGGATTCCACGTGCATCTTACATGATGAGAAGGGGGGCATCTACGTCATATCGACATCCAATCAGAAAACTGAAAGCAGCTGTATACCCCTCAACACTTATCTAACCAGAGAAGAAGCAGTATACCCCTCAACTCCTCTCAAGGAACCCTCTTTTTACACGTGACGCGATGGGGGGAGGGGGATTGGCCCTCCCTCCTTATCTAACAGATTGAGAGGGGTTGTTACACGTGGTGCGAAGGGGGGAAGGAGGATTGGCCCTCCCTCCTTATCTAACAGGTTGAGAGGGGTTGTTAAACGTGGCGCAAGGGGGGAAAGGGGGAGGAGATTGGCCATCCCTCCTTATCTAACAGGTTGAGAGGAGAAGGGGGAGGAAACCCTCCTATTGGACGGTGGCTCCGTTGGTGGGGGGAGTTTGATTGACAGGTGACACGACCCCTTCTATTGTTCTCCCCCAGGACCTGCTATTACTACTAGGGTCTACTGCGGCCTCTTCCTCAAATCTAAAACACATCATTTTACTTACGGTTGATTTTGACTAGAGGTACATAGGCTGCGCCAGCAGCCTTCAACCCTCTATTTGGTACTGTGATGTTCTTGGTGTTGGTAACTTGGGCTTGAAGAGGAGGGCGTGACTTCAGAAGTGAAGGTCCAATGGGAATACAGGAGGCATCGGCTATGGAGGTGATCTTTGATTGGAGGTTGGCAGTGAGCTTTTAAGAGTGAAATAATGGTCATGGAATAGAAATTTGCTTGAGATAAAAAATTGAAAAGAGAAAGTATTGATAAATATTAAGGGGAGAATTTTAAAATATTTAGGAGATAATTTTTTTGGTTGAGATAAGTAAGAGTAGGGAAATTTAAACATTATTCATTATTGCTTCTGCCAGTAGGCAGGTTTTTTCTTCGTCCGAATTAGAATTTTTAAATTTGGAGAAGAGATCGAGGATTTTAGGGTTTTTCTTAACTAATTTTGAAATAATATTAAAGAGCTCCAAAACGAGAGCTAGATCTGAAATATTGTATTCTTGGCTAAGGAATTCACGGGGGAGTCTTCCTTTTTATTATTATTATTTTCGGGAGGGGTTTGACTGGAGATTTCCCCACTAACAACGTTAGCGAAGGAAATTCCCTCTTTGGTCCATTTACTGACGAAATGTTTCTTTTTAATTGGGTCTGTAAATGCAGTTTCTTTCTTAGGCTGGGGGAATTTGGGGCATTTTGTATAACATGCCGAGAGACCAAAGTCCTGGCAGTTAATACAAAATGGGTTTATTAGTTTCTCTTTGATGTGGCAGTTCTTGGTGGCGTGGTCAGTTTAAGCATCTCGGCTTCATGAAGCAGTTCGCGGCTGTATGGAAAAAGTTGTTACAGTTGAAGCATTGGGTTATTCCTCTAACGAGGTAACCTTCTACTTTCACCTGTAAGTAACTCAAGTGGGCTAGGTCAAAAATTTTGCTGTTATTTGCATTTCGCGGGAGAATTACTAGAAAATAGGGGAGTTCTTTTTGAAATAAGTTGCGTGCAACTATCTATTATGAATCCTTCGTCGGCTAAGTCTTTTGTTATATCTACTATTTTTGAGGAACTAGGGAGGCCTTTTGTTACTGCTTTAATCGGTTTTTCAATATTGCGTTTAATTACATAAAATTCGAAATCTTTATCCGACTCCAAGAAGTGGATAAGATTTCGGTATTCTTCGTGATCGTTAGTGAACATTCTAATTACATCATTAACTATTCTATTTCTAATATTGGGGAATTTTTCAGAGATGCATTTAATTTGTTCTCTGAAATTGTTTTTAATTTTTAACGTGATGAGGTGGGGAAGCGTTATCTTGGGAGTAACTACTTCGGTAGTTACTTGATTTGTATTCGGGAGTGGACGTTCAACATCCTGTTCTAAATGAGAGAAATTGTTACTCGTTTCTATGGGGTCCTGGCTTGAGGTGGGGGAGACAGGCCTAGCTGTCTTTTTAGGGAAGATAAACTCTTCCGTGGATTCCTTGCCTTTATTTTTACGCTTTTTACATAACTTTTTCTTATTACCTTTACTATTGGTTTTTAATTCCGGAGGGGGGACTTTTAAATTAATTTCCTCGACTATCGAAGTAGTGGGAATTTTATGCTCATTGCAATCTGATCTAGTGCATGGGGGAGGGAGGGTTTTAAGCTCACTTACCATTTCCTCCTTTCTCTTGATCATGGCTTGTGTGCTCGTCAGGTAGAATTCTTTGAAGAAATTCTTAGGGCTGGGCAAACATACTTCATGCAAAGACATATGCAGGGCTGAGATACCTGTTACGGTATCTCTAAATTTCTCGCAGGTGGCAACTTGAGCTTGTCTCGTCGGCGAAACTTCCATACTCTCGCTAAAATCACTCATGATTGTCGGTCCAGTCGTGGAGCTCAATCGTGCGTGGTCTCTAGAATGTATTCTCGGGGAACATATTCTTTACTTGGAGCGCCAACACACCACCAGTGTGTTTTTTCTCTGTCTGAGTGCACCTGTTAGAGAAAAGAGAAAGAAATGCCTGAAAGAATCGGGCGTCTGGAGTGGTGGAGGGGGAGGAGGAACCAGAGTGACAGATCAGCTGAGCGTGACGATTCCCGATTCGGACGCCGTGTTAACATGACCGAAACTCTACATTTCCGACTGTTGTTGTTGTTGTCGTGTGTTTATTACTGGGATACATACGAAAGACGAGAGATAGATGAACAGATAACATATAACACAACTACAGAAGAACACATATTTTTTATTACAAACGATGATCCCAGCATATAACAAGAAGAGGTGCGCTGCTTTTCCTTTCGAGACGGGATTCCAATTCAAGACCGACTTCTTTCCCGAAGAAGATACAACCAAGTCTTACTCGGGATTCCAACCCGAACCCACTCGGTTACAATCCGAGGGTCATAGCAGCACCTCCTAGATACAAGGCATGGCCACTGATTTGTGACGTCACTACTAGTAGGGAGAAATCGTCCATCGCCTACGGAGCTTCTCTGATGCATTTTTTTGAATACTTTTTGTTATTAAACTAATTATACTCTTTTTTTACAGGTGATTAAAAAATTAGTAAAATAATCATTAAATTGTATTTCATGTACTTAAAACATGACTAAATATTAGTTTTCCTATTTATAAATAATAATTGCAAGTATATGATTATCCATTACTACGAACGCATTGCATTGAACATAAACGCATTTATTACATTGTCGCAAATTATAAAAGCATTTTGTATTCATATTTTTCTTTTTTTACATAACTATGATTATTTCTTAATTTTAAAATCTATCTTCTTATTTTTTTTCAGAATAGTTACAAAGAGGAAAATGAAATTAGAAATAGTTTTCAAAACAAAAAAACGACATACAAATTTAAAAGCAGTAACTTTATTAGTATAGCACATCAAGTAGTATTAAATAAATTTCAAATATATTTGTAGATAAATCTACACCTGTGTATAATTATAGATATACACTCAGGAACATTCAAAATAGCGACCCAAGAAGGAGGCTAAGTACAATCGCGAAACTTAGCAAATAAGTACAGCGTAACGTGATATGCAAATGATCCAAGTTTTGTGCCAATACGCATGCTCATACACACCGAGGTGGCACTGCAATCAGGAAGAGGGTGCTACATAAGCCAGTGCAAATTCCAAGATTCATAAACGTGAAGATTACCCGCCGATTGTAGGAAGACTTTGGTAAGCGAAACATGCCAGGTAAACGTGCTAGAAGACATTTCTCACAGTCAAGCGAGTTTGAGAGAAGCCTGATCATCGGGATGAAAACTGCAGGCTGGTCGACGCGCCATGTTGGTGGCCAGGTGGATTGTTCGGAGTGGTCCGTTAGAAATTGTTGGGAGCAGTGGACACGAGAAGATACCCACGTGCGGAAAACCGGGTCTGGAGCGATCAGGAACACCACGAGGAGAGAGGATAAAAGGATCGTGCGGCAAGCACTTGTGGACCCAAGAGTGACTCGTTCAACGATACGAGCAGACGTATTCGTAGCAATTGTTCCACAAACAATTTCCAGACACCATGCAGAAGCAAATCTTCAATCCAAGCGCCCTTTCCGTGCACTCCCTTTAACACCGAAACATCGGCAACTGCGTCTACAGTGGTGCCAAGACAGATCAATGTGGAATGTCACAGATTGGCAAAAGGTTGTGTTTAGTGATGAATCCCGGTTTGTTTTGGGGACAGATGATAACCGTGTACGGGTGTGGAGGTGCCCTGGTGAGTGATACAATCCACTCCCCACTGTTTTACGTCACACTGCCCGCACAGCAGGTGTAATGGTCTGGGGGACCATAGCCTATTATAGCCGGTCCACTTTAATTGTGATGCGTGGAACTATAACGGTCCAACGTTACGTTGATGATATTCTTCGACTCCATGTAGGACCTTTCCTAAATGGTCTCTCAGGGGCAATTTTCCAGCAACATAATGCTTGTCCGCATACAGCAAGAGTTGCTCAAGACTTCCTACGTCATTTTCAGACTCTTCCATGGGCGGCCCGCTCCCCCGATTTGTCCCCTGTAGAGCACGTGTGGGATCAGCTAAAACGGCAGATGCCATCGTGTCACTCTGTACATGATTTAGAGTTGGCTGTTCAAGATTTGAGGGCCCATTTGTCTCAGGACAACATAAGGTGTCTAATCAACTCAATGCCGGACCGTGTGGTGGCAAGTATTGCAGCTGGAGGTGGTCCAACGCGCTATTGAGTTGCCCAGTATTTGTGTCGTTGAACACCCTGTATTCGTTTAGTTGTCTTGTTTTTGAGATCAAGTGAATTTCTCATCTGTGTCTTTATGTGTATTAAATTTCATTTCAATCCGATGCTTTCTTCTTGGGTCGCTATTTTCAATGTTCCTGAGTGTATACAGGAAAATAAATATATACTTAAAAATACATTACACAGTTTATTTAGCTGTTTGTCTGTCACTTTTCTTTTCTTAAATTTTTAGTACTTTTCTCTCAAAAGTAGTTAAATATGTTTTAAAATTTTATTGGTATCAAATTAATAAACAAAAGTTTGCTGTCTGCATAACAGCATGAAAAATTACCATAAAATAAGTTAACAAAAATATTTTTTATTAAATCCATACATATATGATTACAGATACATACATGAAATTAAATATCTACACAGAAACAGATTACACAGTTTATTTAGCTATTTGTCTCAGTTACTTTTCTCTGCTTAAAGTGTTTCTATATTTTCCCTCCAAACAATAGTTATTCAATCATGCATTGTTAAAAATTTAGATTAAATGTTTTAAAACTATTGGTATCATGCACAGTAATAAGCAAAAATTCTTCACTCTGTTCAATAAGAGCATTAAAAATTACCAAAAAATAAAGTTCCCATTTAATAACAATATAACAGGTTATCGTAAAATAAGTTAAAAATATATGTTTTAGATAAATTGTACATATATTAAAGCATACATATATACCTAAAATAAATGTATATGTAGAGAGAAAATATAATACACCCATTTGTAAAAATGTAATTCATTTAGCTAATAAAGTAGGTATTTTTTCAAAGCTAAAAAAAAGACAAACAAATTTAAAAACAGTAGCTTTATTGGTATCAAATACAATCACAGCATTAAGAATTATTAAATAAATTTCAAATATATTTTTAGACAAAAATCTATACTATATAATTATAGATATATACAGGAAAAATAAATACATAAATTAAAATAGATTACACAATTTATTCAACTGTTGTCGAATTTATTTTTCTTTCTTTAAATCTTTGGTACTTTTTCTTCCAAAAGCAGTTATACATTGTTGCATTAGTGAATTAAATATGTTATAAAACTTTATTGGTACCATGCATAGTACATGCATAAATTCATTTGAATTTATCAAGCTAATCGATATTTCTGAGGCAATTTGACGTTGATTATTTTGTTTAAGGAACATATTTTCATAATCATTAGAAAGAAATTTCTGAACAATTTTATAGTTGTAGAGCACTGCTGTAACAACATCTGGAGAAGAGCACAATAAACTTCCTCTGTCTAAGTTACGTATTAAATCAAAGTTAGAATTTAGTTTAAAAGATTTATTAAGAACAAGTGATTTGGAACAAAAGTCGCATTCTAATTTTTTAAGTGCTGTTCTAGCACAAACACCAGCTAAATATGTTAAAACAGGTAGATACGGCTGATCATCACAAAAATCTTTTTCAGATAGTGTAATATTAAAATTATGCAATACTGATGACTCTAAAGGATTTTCATTACATGAATCTTCCAAATGAATGTCTTTTAAGTTAAGTAGGCCATATGTAATTGAAACCAAAGTTAGAGGTAAAAAATTTTGCATTCTTAGCTTAGCTTCTACTTCATAAAGCTGTCGAATTGATATTAAATATTGAGAACCTGAAAGTGTTCTATATTTCACAAAACGACTTTCTAATGCATCTATTTGAATTTATCCGGGAAGAAAATATTGAAATTTTAATTCGTTAATGTAATATTTTGACATTTCAAGTAAAGCGTATGTGGTATGAATAAAATCAGGGATGTGTTTCTTTAGTGAGGGTGCCAGTAGTACAATTTTTTCCCTTCCACGAGTCTAACCATGACAAAATTTTATGCAAGAATTCACATGTTTGGTTGTCTGGAGATAAAATAATGGGTCGATCAAACAAATGTTGTACTTTTAAAGGTGTTTTAACATTAACTATTTTCCACCATGTACAAATTAAAGAAACAAAAACTGATGTTGTTCCATAACTAATTAGTTTATGTTGCTCTCCTAATAGTTGAAGCCCCTGAATAAGAAAATTATTAAATATCTTAAGCACAAGTTTCACATTTTATTTTTCAAGATTTGTAGGACATAAAGCCTTCAAAGTTAAACCATAAGCAAACTTTACTAAATTATTACTTTCTATGTCATATAGTTGTTTAAGTGTAGAGAAATTTGAATCTAATAATGGAAACTTATTATGATCTTCAAAATATGGAAAATAAAAACATTGATCGGCATTTTTTTGATTAATCCAATTGTTACGAATGCATTTAAAAATGTGAACTGAATCAATAACAAAAAATAAAGGATTGGAAGAATCAGAAGGATGTGGATATACAATGCTGAATTTGGGAGGAACAGAAAAGTTTGACATTGCTTTTCGATTTATAGAATTATTGTCAGAAACTACACCTATAACTCTGAATTCTATACCATCAAGCTATACGACAGTTTTTTTAACAACAGCAAACAATTTTCTCCATCGATTTTTTTCACTGGCATTATATGAACTACTTCTTTAAGAGGAGAAAGAAAACTTTGAATCACACACACACATGAACACATATGCTGAAGTAGCAGCTTATTCACTGTTATATGCCATCCCTAGAATATTACCCCTTTAAAATCTAAATATGGCTTTAAATGGTTTTCGTCAAGCATCAGTATGACAGTTTTGTCAACAGATTTTAGGATAGATTTAGGATTTAGAATTTTTTTTTCATGTATGCTAGAAAGTTTTCATTTGATTGTTCTGTTTGAGGTTTAGTTTTTAAAGATGTACAAATTTTGCGCAAAGTTCTGGAATGGGGAATATTGAGATATCCTGAATTTCTTAAAAAATTTATAAGCATGAGGTGATATGGATTGTAATATACAAAAAAAAACACAATTTCAGAGGAATAACTGTTGCTAGTTAAAAACTTGAGGTGGTCAATTAAGAAATGGAATTTTGCAATTTTGCAGAAATGCAATTTTTTTTATCATCTAAATCTGAAAACATACTTTCTAAATGATTAACAATAAAACCAAATGCTGTAGGAAAATCATGGGAGCTTTTCATTTCTATTCTGAGAACCAGTTCGTGTAATATTTCATTTACAACAATAGTATTATTAACTTTTACAGGAAATTTGTACTTACCAAGTTGATCTATCTTTGTTTGACCTATGTGAATTGTTAAATGTGTTTATTTATAATCACTAATACTTTAATAATAGGAGATATTATTGTGTCTAGCATCATAATTATTACTAGATCCTTTTTAAAAATGACAGTCCATATGTCCTGAAGCTCCTCTGCATTTAAACACTCTACTAATTCTGGAAACGATGTAAAAGATTTCTTTTTTTCGAATTCTTCCTTGGAAATAATGCTTGCTTGGATTGAGCGTTGTAATTGTTCATTTTCTAATCTTTGCAATCTCTGCACAGGACAATCACGAGCAGGATTTCCATAGTTAGAAAGATATGTGGGGAAATCTGTAAAAATAGTTGGCACAGCAAAATTTTGTAGTCTGAAACCCTTTAAGGGCACACATATCTTCTCTCCAGTCTTTTCATTGTAAGATTTGGTGTATCTTCGTATTGTATCATCCGAAAAGTGTAATCCACAAACGTATAAAATTAAAATATATATATATATATATATATATATATATATATATATATATATTGTTTTGCATCAACAAAAAATATTTGTTAGAATTAACAAAAATTTCTCTGATAATTTGATTTTTTTTAAATGAAGTTATGAAGTTAACGAATTGTGAGGTTAAGGCTGAGTCATGTTTATCTGTTTTCAGCTTACTTTTACAGCTTTATTTTTTCTTACTTTTAAAGTCATCCTAATAGTTCAAAAATCAGCTAGTTTTTCTGTGTTGTTGTTGTGTGTTTTGCATTTTGTATCTCACATCATATTAATATACAAAATATACTATAAATGGTTGCGTATGTCCATATTTACATTGACTACGAGCTATATATCATAATAGGTTTTCTTTGCTCACAAACTATTAATATTTAAGGTTCTTTCGTTGATTCTACGAAAAGGTATTTGGTAAATGACAAAAAAATAAAGCAGCAATAGCAAAAACACTAGACAGTTTTTGTCTCATTAACAATGCTTGTTTGGGCTCATTTTTAAAAACATAAATTTTATTAGGGCTACAAAATATTTATTTCATAAACAAAACACCTTTATCATTATAGATAAATAAAAATGAATTGCCAATATTTAAGAAACTCACATGAAGAAAAAAAACGAGTACATTTTCAAAGGTCTTATCGAACAACCTATTACAGTTATTTGTAGACTTTTAAAATAAAGATATTATTACAATTTCCATAAATAGTATAAAATTAAAACACTTACTTTCGAATACTTTAATGGAGCAAATACTTTTCTTGAAATGGCTTGTATCCATTTATTTCGAAGAAAGTCCTCCTTTGGGAATCCAAACCTTGGTCGTGTCCCAGTATCTTTATAATTGCTATTGCAATTCGGTTCAACTCATTTTTTTATGATCTTATCCAAAATCGTCACAAATAAATTGAAAATCTGCAATAAAAATGTAGAAAGCAGCGAACTGCACAGGAGCAACAATCAAAATGGCGTAGGTGAGTAAAGTGAACTACAAATCAGGCGAGATTTCTATACCTACTATACACTAGTGTTCAAAAATTAAGGACGAGACGGTTTTTTCAATATAACTTTGTACAAAAGCTTTCGAAATCAACACATTTAATACTGTAAGATCCCCAATACGTAGGGACATATGTAATGTAAGCAACACTTAGTAAAAGAGAAATCAGAGGGATACAAAGAAGCTTGATTGAAAAAGTAGCATGGAGCGCAATGCGACTGAAGGCCGAAACATCCCTGTGATGGGATTCCAGCAAGAAACATCCGGTCTTTAGTAGGGGATATGATCTCCCCTGACTGCTAGGCAGGTTTCACAGCATCTGCCCATGCTGAGAATGAGAGTGTCAATGAGTTGTTGAGGCATTGCTGCCCATTCGTCTTGCAGCGCCAATCAAAGCTCCCGAATCGTTACTGGTGGTAAGGCACGAGCCGCCAAGCATCTGCCTAGAAAATCCCATACATGCTCGATGGGATTGAGATCCGGAGATCGTGCCGGCCAATCCATACGTTCAATATCCTCACTCTCTAAGAGCTGTTCGGCAGCTACTGTGCGATTACATGGTGCATTGTCGTCCATGAAAAGGAACTGCAGACCCATAGCGCCTCTAAAAAGACGCACATATGGAAGAAGAAGCTCGTTACAATAACGGGTCCCGATGACTGAACCTGCGTCGACTACCAAACATGATGCCTCCCCAAACGAGAACACCGCGACCTCCATACCTGTCCCTTTCAATGATGTTCGAGGGATGATTGCGGCTTCCCCGCTCTCTCCAGGTGAGTATGCGATGAGAATCGCTACTCAAACTGAATCTGCTCTCATCTGTAAAGAGTACTCTTCCCCATTCATTGTCTCTCCAATTCCGGTGTTCCCGGCACCACAGAGAACGCCTTCTCCGATGGACAGGCGTTAAAGGTACACACCGTACAGGGCGTTGTGCAAACAGACCACCACCGTGCAGTCTTCTGGCCACGGTAAAACGCGATATCGGTCGTCCAGTCGCCTGTGTCGTGTGTCTAGCGATTTCTCCCGCTGTCTGCCGCCTGTTTCTTCTGGCCTGTAAGACAATGTACCGGTCATCTGCGGGTGTGGTTCCTCGTGAACGACCACTACTGAACCCCCGGATAGCTGTTCCTATAGCTTGAAATTGTCTCCGAAGTCGTGAAACGATGCTGTGAGCAATTCCGAACTCTGCAGCCACACTTGTCACACTGCGGCCTTCCTCCAACTTCCCAATGATTCGACCTCGGGTAAAAGCATCCATATGTCATCTAACAGATTGATTATTCGCCATTTCTCGCTGAGGCAGCAACTCGGTGTGATTTTAACTGCTATACGGCGTGCAATCTCTTTGCCAGAAATATTGATCTTACACCGACAACATGCTTTATACTACTCAGACACTCCCCCATTACGTCTACCTGCATATCTGCGCATGTGCTACCGTACATCACCTTACTTAATCTCCTGATTGGTCTTTCTGTCCGCTCTGCCTCTTCGTTCAGCTGATATGCTAATTTTTCGACTTCGTCCTTAATTTTTGCACACCAGTGTATGTGCAAGCCTCTCTCATTTCAGTAGCCAGGCCTTGTATCTAAGAGGTGTTGGTCGAACCCCTCCCAACGAAGAACCAAGAGGCAAATTCGCCGTTGCAAGATCAGGTCGTGGTGCCAGAGGTAATTAAAAAGCCCCGCATCCCGCCGTTTTTTGTCTCCCCCAAGGGAGATTGGAGGCAATTAGTGGCTCTTGTCAAATTTATTACCCCCCTCCTTTCAATCTCAGATGTCGGGTCGATTTCCGAAAGTCACTGTGGGCGACGAAGTCGAACACAGTGACCTCAGTCGTTGGCTCGAACAATCTGGGGTAGAGTTTAAGAGCTTCATACTGAAGCAGGATGGGCCTGTTAAGGTGGCGATCCGTGGTCTTCCCTCCAATATGGAGCCGGAAGACATTAAAACCGAAATTGAAGCTGAAGGCTTCAAAGTTGCGAAAATATCGCAAATGAAAACCTACAGAACAAAGGCCCCTATGCCTTTGTTCTACTTACAGATCGAAAACGGTGTGGATGCCCCTAAGATCTTCCACTTCACGGAGTTATTCGGAACCCGGATCGAAGCGAAGCCGTTCGATAGAGGAAACAAAATCAATCAGTGTTAGCGCTGTCAAGGGTAGTTCCACTCTTCGGAGACTACACTCTCGAGTTCGACGCACACCGATGAAGTGCGCTAACGGTTCTGGTGAGCATGCGGCCAATTGGAGCCGTTGCCCAAAACACCCCAATAATTCCAAACGGAAAAATAAAAATAAAAATAAAAATGAAAATGGCCCTAAGCCAAAAAATAATAATAGTAAAAATAAAAATCCAACACCCCAGGCACCGCGACTTGATATCTCAAAGGCAAGAAAAGTTTCGCCTAATTTGGACTACTCTAAAGTAGTCCAAAATTTAATACCCAGGGAGCATGTTAGTCCCCCTCCACTTCTCAGCCCACCATTACACCGGCCCCTAGTAAAGATGCCAGCATAAATGCCGGCCTCTTAAAAGACTTGCTTGTCCTAATAGAGGAATGTCCCTCCATAGACAAGCAAGTTTTCTGCAGGGCGTTCAAAAACTCTTTTTCTGCGCTACATCATCTGTGGACGTAGATAAAACCTCCGTAATTTTCGAAGCCTATTGTAGGCTTCGTACCCCCCATGCCTAACTTTCCCAGCTCACGTGGGGAATTTTTTTTAAATTGGATTTTGGAATGCATGTTCTCTGCGTAACAAAATCCACTAAGTCAGAGATTTTGTTCACGAGCAAAACCATGATTTGTTTTTGGTCCAGGAGACCTGGCTTAAGCCGGGTATCAACCCCCAGATCGCAAACTATCGTCTCTTTAAAGACGATAGAATCGAATTTCCCCAAACCGGAACGCGAGGCGGCAGGGCCATTTATTGTAAAAGCGAGATCGTGCACAACAGGGTTCCCCTTCCTGAAATGCAAGGAATGGAAGCCACTGCTTTGCAAATTAAAATTAAGAATTTCCCTCCCATAAATATTGTTTCGGCGTACGTTAGAGTTAGAGTACGCCAAAATTTCCCAAAAGAGGATTTTAAAACAATTTTTATAATTCTGGCAGTAATTGCATCATTGCTGGTGATTATAACGCCGCTCATGTGAATTGGCACAACGCCAAATCAACTCGATACGGAGTCGCGCTGTGCAACCTGATCCGCAACCTTAGGGGAGCGAGACTGGTCGCCCCGCAGGCTGCCACACACCTCCAACCGCGCCAGCGGAGTGGAAGTATTATCGATTTGGCTGTGTTCAAACACATTCCCTTCAACCATAGTATCAAAGTTCTTAACGATCTCAGCTCTGATCACTACCCCGTAATTCTCGAAATTAATTTAAATACTTCGATAATTAAAAATCCAGAGCAGCTTTCAACTAATTGGTTTAATTTTAAATATGCTCTAAATAAAAAAACCCTTCCCTACTGTTGATCTCACCAGCAATGAAAATATTGAGCTAGCTATTAGCGAACTCAATCAAAATTTCTCCGAAGCTTTCGTTGAGGCTAGAAAACCAAAATTTAAAAATGCTCCCAAAATCCTCTCCCCTGAGATTAAATCCAAAATTCATCAACACAACAGGTTACGAAAATTTTGGCAAAGAACTAGGTGTTCTAGTATTTATTCTGAATTCCGTACCCTCAGTCGTGAGATAGCAAAGGATATCCAATCACATTCTCGCACTCAGTGGGAAAAACACATTGAGGCGTTATCGCCCGTAGACAACACTCTTTGGAGGAAATCCTCCCTTTTACGTAAGCCTTTTCATCCCATTCCCCCTTTGCAAGGGGCCTTAGGCAGTATCGCAGTAACCCCTATTGAAAAGGCGGATGTTATTACAGACAGTTTGCAAGAGCAGTTCGAACCCAATCACGTCGTTGGGCGAGAAGAATTCGACCAACGCATACACGAGAAAGTTGAAAACTTTCTAGCTACTCCCCACGTTCAAGAAATATTGAACCCACCACCCCAAAGGAAGTCTTAACTTACATACAGAGAATCAAGCCCCCGGACATGATCAAATTTCTAATCGTATGCTTAAAAATCTTCCCCTTAAATTTTTATTATTTATTACCTTGCTGATAAACCAGCTTTTTAAAAACAACTATTTTCCAGACTTCTGGAAAACAGCCGTCATTATCCCCATCTTAAAACCGGATAAAAATCCGGAAATAGCTCAAACATATCGTCCAATCTGATTGCTAAGTAGCTTGAGCAAAGTATATGAATTTGTGCTTCTTCGGCGCCTGAATTAACTTCGGCTGCTTCTAATATGATTATCCCACAGCAGTGCGTTATTCGCCCCCATTGATCTACAATTCACCTACTGCTCAGAGTAATGGAGTTGACTTATAGCGGCTTCGAAAAACACGATGATACGGGTATACTTTTACTGGACATAGCCAAAGCCTTTGATAAAATTTGGCACGATGGCTTATGCGTCGGTTCGTCGATCGTCATCCTGGTAGTTCCATCGATCAGCGATGATATAGAGCGGGGGATTTCCGTCGAAGTGTTGGGTGGCCTTTCAGGGTTAAGAATTCACCCTGGAGTTCCTTGGCCTTTCCGTTGAATAGATTTGCTTTTCATGCGGGCCATTGTCAGTCCTACTAAATTTAGTTGTATGCAGTGCCGGACTGAAATATAAACTTTTCAGTAGGCCAAAGTTGAAACACGTGGTCCTGACTACGAAATTCGTACTCGGAGCGTTTATCGTGCACGTATCTGAGTGAAGTATAATATTGGTATTTGTAATATATTTATAAAATTGATAAGAACTTAGTACTAAAATAGCCGTGTCTATATATACATAATAATAATGTGAGCAATACTTTTCTGTGGGTGGGGAAGAGCCTAACCTATCCCGTTGGATAATTAATATGAAAAATGGCACACAGATCTCTTAATTTTAAAAACTTTATTGGAACAAGCGACCTCATATGATGTGCTACTCTGTATCAAAACAAGGTAATTCGTTACTTATTGGTGGTGAAGTTTTGAATTTAAAATGTTATTTTAATCTGTTAAATTATTATTATCAAATTTTTTAGCATTAATTTATACTTAACACTAATACTGACCCTTAATATATACCTAGTTCTACAATAGCAAAACAGGTCTTTTGACCGGTTGTGGTATGTTTAGAGTTAAATATTTTAAAAGACAATACTCTTCAATTATAATTGTAAATTTTATATAAGAATTTGTAACAAATATGTTTCAACAAAGGTAATTCTGATCATCAAAGAATGGATGAATGAGGAAAAAGAAAAAATAAATTGGTAAACTCAATGCCCTGTGACATCGTCGATTATTGTGAATCCCCGTCTTTCGATTCACGATAAGCTTTATAGTTTCACCAGCTGTTAAGGGACAAGTACGACGTCTTCGATTGTTGTGAGCTCACACCCATCGATTGTCCCTGAATTTTTAAGATCCACCAGCTGTAAAATGACCAGTGCACGTGGCCATGGGAACATTGTTTATTGTCTGAACTCGGGAGTGACGACCGCCAGACAGGTCGCCATAATGATAAAGGAGAGCCGGTGCCCCATTAACAATAGGCGAATCCTGTCTTAAAGGAATCATGTCGTCTTTTCTGGCGTTGAGAGTAGGGGATAATAGAAACAGGTGGCGTGATGGACAAGTGTGTCCAGATGATGGACAAGAAATTATGGCGCCTTGGGCCAGACTGCCCGGGTGTGTTATGCACAAATAGGACGGGGGAGGCCGAGAGAGACTTTTTTGACCTGCTAATAAGAAGGGACGAGGGGCATGTTGTGAACACACCCCTAGTGTTTAAAAGGGTTCTTTTTCAGGAGAAAGAAAAAAAGGGACGAGAGAGAAAGGAGCCCTGCTTTGGATGGAGACAAGGGAAAAGCCCTGCCCTGCATGGAGAAAGCATGAGAGGAGAGCCCTGGTTGGAACGGACGGGAAGAGAGCGCTAAAGAAAAGGGCTTAGTCCGAGATTGGAGTGGAAAGACGATGAACGCTGGTGGCTTTGAGAATAGAATATAGACTGACTGCACCGGCTTGGCATATGAACTGAATTCTTTTGCTTCAGTAACAAATTGTTTAGCAAATAAACAATGCTTTTATTTGTATATTAGGCTGTAACAATTTATTGATGGTTAGCTCTACACGACGTTACAGCTAATATATATATATATATATATATATATATATATATATATATATATATATATATATATATATATATATATATATATATATATATATATATATATATATAGAAATTGGTGGCAGCGGTGTTGATTCGGCATTTAAGTAAATAGATGCCCGAATGCTTAGTTTTAAGTGAAGAGAAAAAAAATGCTAGCCGTGTGCGATTGTGATGAGACGAGTTGAATGACGGCTAATTCCTGGAGTTCCCAGCTGTGAGAAGTGCTGGATACAAGTGTCTCCCGTTCCTGCTAGTGATGAAGTGTGCCCGCCTGTATTTTGGAATTGCTTGCTATGAGATGTTTTCTTGGAGTTCCCAGCTGTGAGAAGTATAGGATTCAAGCGTCTCCCGTTCCTGCCTGCGGAATCAACGAGGATTTGTTTGCCTGCGTTAGGAGTGCCGTTTTCTCAGATTTCCAAGTGTCAAGTGCCAGAATTCCTGAGTGTTCCTGTGTTGTCCTCTACAAATTTGAAGGTGAGTCTTTTCATTGAGATTATTTTTGGGGCAGCAACTGAGTATTGATTTTGTATGTAAAATGCTTTAAATAAGGAATATAAAGACTAGGTAAAGTTTTAGTAAACAATAAGAGACTAGAAAGATTTTAAGTTTTGTATGCAGTGTATAAGTGTGAAATATTAGTGTTGTGTGGTTTTAGATTTCTAAAACTTAGTATACAGTAGTTATACTTGTTTTGTTGGCACAGTATTGTGAAGGGTATTGTTGTGATTATAGATTTGTGAAATTTAGTATACGGTAGTTATACTTGTTGAATTGGAGTACACTGATGTGTAGCTTATTGTGCTGTTTAGATTTGCGCATATGGGTAAAATATAGTTAAGTCTAGGTCTAGTGTATTGTTAGGTTACCTTGAGTCTTTGTATAATTTTTGTAACGATTAAGTTTAGATTTGATTATGTGTGTATTCGTGCATCATGGCGTTTCTGTTAAGCGAAGGAAAAAACGTATTGTTAGAAGTTGTGAAGGAATTAAGGGTAGAAGTTGATATTACTTTACCCAAGATAGAATTTAGGAGAATAGGAGATAGAAATAGGAGAATTTGTGAAAGTAAATACTATGACGAAGAGTCAGTTAAATATTTGTTGGAGGGTATTTCTGAAGAAAGGGACCAAGAATTTGAGGAACGTAGACTAGCTAGGGAATTTGAGTTAGACTCAGTCTTTGATGTATCGCAAATGTTCGATATAGAGATTCTGATGCAAATTTTGAAAAACCGTGTAAAGAAAATAGACTTTGTGTTAAAATAGTTGAGTAGGGTTGGGTCGGAAGTCGAACCGACCAAAGGTAAATTAGAGATATGGGCAAGTTTGTTCCGTGTACATAATGTAGATTTAGAAAATTAATTGCGTGAGCTACTGAGGTTTGTTAATTATATTCCCAATTAAAGCGTCTAATTTTCCTCAATAACTAACGTAATGGAAGACATTACCGTGAATTGTGAATAACCTGTTATAATGGTTGTGAGACTGCTTGCTGATAGCCATAATTTAATTAAATTTAAAAATTCTTAGTTTAAGCTTCTTAATTTAAAAATTTGGTTCTTAATTTTTTTTTTGCAAAGCTTGGAATTTATAAATGTTTATTTTGTTTATTTAATATCGTTGGAAATACTGTTGGAATAGGTAAATGGGAATGAACAATTCTTTGGATTTGTGCTAGGTGTGAATTAATATTTGTATGAATATGAGTGTTGGTGTGTGTGTAAGGTGGGAGGAAATTATGTGTTATGGTAAATCTTTTGTGTCTCTTAGTACTGTGTACGCTCACAGATGTTTAACACAATTGAATGAGCGATTTGATGTATTAGAATTATAATTTGATTTAATTTCTTTAAAACCCTAAATTTTAAAGTGTGAGGTTACTTTAAGAAATGGAAAAAATAATCCAAGATTTGGAATTCAAGTTTTTATTGTAAAATTTACATCTTATAGAATTTTGGATTTATTTGTTTATTTTACTTGTGATTGTATACGTTACTTGGATTGCTGTCATGATCGGTCTCATTGATAAGACAACCTTTCGGTCAGAAATGTTACGAACTGAACCAAACTGAGGCCAGAGCAGTCCAGTGAAATGGACATTTTCAGGGGGAAGGAGTTGTGAAATCGTCGAATGTTGTGAATCCCCATCTTTCGATTCACGATAAGTTTTATAGTTTCACCAGCTGTTAAGGAACAAGTACGACGTCTTCGATTGTTGTGAACTCACACCCATCGATTGTCCCTGAATTTTTATGATCCACCAGCTGTAAAATGATCAGTGCACTTGGCCATGGGACCATTGTTTATTGTATGAACTCGCGGGGTGACGACCGCCAGACGGGTCGCAATAATGGTAAGGGAGAGCCTGTGTCCCATTAACAATAGGCGAAGCCTTTCTTAAAAGAATTATGTCGTCTTTTCTGGTGTTGAGAGAAGGGGATAATAGAAACAGGTGGCGTGATAGACAAGTATGTCCAGATGTAGGACAAGGAATTATGGGGCCTTGGGCCAGGCGGCCCGGGTGTGTTTTGCTGTGTTATGCACAAATAGGACGGGGGAGGCAGAGAGAGACGTTTTTGACCTGCCAATAAGAAGGGACAAGGGGCATGTTGAGAACACCCCCCTGGTGTTTAAAAGGGTTCTTTTTCAGGAGAAAGAAAAAAAGCGACGAGAGAGACAGAAGTGCCCGGCCTTGGATGGAGAAAAGCGAAAAGTCCTGCCCTGGATGGAGAAAGCATGAGATAAGAGCCCTGGTTGGAACGGACGGGAAGAGAGCGCTAAAGAAAAGGGCTTAGTCTGAGATTAGAGTGGAAAGAAGATGAACGATGGTGCGTTGAGAATAGAATATAGACTGACTGCACCGGCTTGGCATATGAACTGAATTCTTTTGCTTCAGTAGCAAATTGTTTAGCAAATAAACAATGCTTTTATTTGTATATGAGGCTGTAACAATTTATTGATGGTTAGCTCTAGACGACGTTACAGCCCAGAGGTTTCAACGTTATTATTTATATTCAAAGATATTGTACTAAAATGTTAACTATATCAAGAATTATATTAGTTTCTGAGTTTTATAGAATATTTTTAAAGCTGTTGATATCATTATTTATATTAAATGTATTTCAACGTTTTTCCACAATTAAAAACAACTACATATTTTACAATAACTAAAACTAAGCTACTCATACCTGATTCAACCCCACAAATCTTTATTCTTAATTCCCCACTCTCTGCTAAACACCACTGCCATCTTTGCAAGAAACATCGCCATCTATTTGAGGAGCAACACGTATTGTTTTTAATATATGTATGTATGTAACGCTGCTATATATTTTTTTTGTGTTCTACAAGAAATTATACTTTTTCTTCGAACCTCCGAATACTTATGTAAATAGAAAAACAACTAGAGATTAAAAAAGAATAGTCCCTTTAGTATGGCTGATAGAATGAAGATCATTTCCGAATCAATAAAGCATACATCTTTGAGACTCTGTGTCAACCCGGATGAGGGCTTGCCTGAAGTTCACTTCCACACTGAATTTTGTCCTATATTTGTATATAAAAGTGAATTTGTCGTACCCAAATATCAGTGACAGCTTTCTCTGGAGGTCATAAATGGTATTCCAAGTGACGCCATATTGATATACATCCATGGTAGTCAAGTCGAGTCAAATCGCACAGAGATCGGTGCCTTCATCGAGAAGCTTTCTATCCGACTTTCTAGACACAACCCAGAAAACTGCTCAGTCCTAAGAAGTGAATTAATTGTTGTAGACGAGGGATTAAAGTCCATCCTCAACAAAACTGACTCTAGCAACATTTGGATCCTCACAGATAGCCGTAGCGCCATTCAACATCTGCAAGACTGGACTCGTGTGGAGGACCTCCTGAGCATTCGAATAATCAATAAGCTCAAAACCATAGCAAAATATAGAGACGTCCACTTTCTGTGGATCCCTTCCCATGTTAACGTTCATGGAAATGAAATCCCCGATTTCTTGGCCAAAAAAGAGGCTGCTCTGAGATTGCGACCACTGATATTGCACTCACATATCGAGAGATTTACTCTTAAATGAAAATCAAGGACTAGCAAGTCTGGATAGCCCCTCCCGACCATCCCAGGATTAGTAGGAAAAGGCCTGGAGGTGTTTTGGAATTTGACAGAAACAGAAATAAATGATCAAAAAGCTGTGTCCGAATTGCTCAGTGGGCATTTGAAAGGCATGACCTTCGAATATGGCCGTAAGGTTTTCCAGACCTGCTCCAAGTATCACCTATTGCCGTCTTCCCCTGAACATATCCTCAATTGCTTGGGGGTTAGTTTTGGAAGACGTCCATGCGAGTCCACTTCTTTTGCTGAACTTTGCAAAGGTTAATGGTCTCGTGGATCTGATCTAGCTGCCGCTAGATCCTGAAGGATTGAACAAAACAGCAACAGCAATATACTTTTTCTTCCAAGGAAATTCGTCGATTTCATGTTTCCATATGCTGTAATGTACGGATTCTTTACATTAATGCATACAAATATTTTTCTGCATAAAATGTCATTTAAATATGCAACGAAAATATTCTAAATATCTTGGAGTATTTTTTTATTAAACTCAGTAGGATCATTAATATTGCATGCACTATTAAAATAAATTAAATTTATTCATGGGAGAAATATTTGTTCAAATGTAACATTTTCATGCAATTTAAGTTCTGCTTATTAAAACATCGAAAAACTTGAAGTGAAATATGTTTTTTTAATCTATTTTCACACAAATAAAATGTAAAATAATGTAAAAATATTTATCTTTTTTATTAGTAGAAAGGGGATTTGGGGATGATGACAAACAGCCCTCCAACTAACTGATGGTGCATGATTGATTAAAGGCGCAAACCCTCTCTGACCCATGACTTTTTTTTCGATGTTCAGCACACGCACATTTTATTTAAATCTATAATTTAACGATATATATATTGTGCTCACATATTTCATGCTTTCGGGTAGTGTTTTTCAGTAAATTGCTATCAATATTGTTAACGGATAAATTTTGAACAGTGAACGATTTACTGCTTATGAATTATTAATGAAAGTTTATTCTATTATGAATGAATCATAAACTTTGGTAACTTTAGACGTTAATACGTCTTTAAAATTGCTTCAATAGAGAAGCAATTAAGAAAACCAAATGATAACGAAATCGGAGGACACATTTTGGAGTTGCAGCAACATAACTATCATCTCTATCCAAAATTCAATAACATCACTGGATAGTTAAAGGATCAAAAAATTTAATACGCTAAGGACTGTGACTCTTCGCACACGCTGGAGGAAGGAGGGGGAGCGCCGCCATTTTAAGGTAATTTTGTTGCGTATTGAGATTTTCATTTAGTATAACTTTTGACTCGGAGAATCTACAACGTACGTTTTAGTTTCCATCGACAGCTCTGATCAAAATCTACCGATTGTATATAAAACATTAGTGTAAAACAGTGATTATGAATATAATACGGTGTTCAGATAAAAAAAATATTACCAAAAATATAGACCGTCGGCCTATACGCGTCAAAAAGCCAAGTCCAAATACAGAAATC
This sequence comes from Trichonephila clavipes, assembly GCA_019973935.1. Taxonomy (NCBI): domain Eukaryota; kingdom Metazoa; phylum Arthropoda; class Arachnida; order Araneae; family Nephilidae; genus Trichonephila; species Trichonephila clavipes. Next base: position 60,014 of record BMAU01004036.1, read on the forward strand.
GTATACCGGTGGAAAGGGCGTCGAAACAATCGAATCGTACAATTAAAATACCATATGGGTGAGTCATGTAGTGCCGGAAACGTAAAAGAGTGAATTCGACCGAGCGAATCAACTACGGTACCAGTACATCTGCAGCTGGGGCAGTAGAAATTATGCAAATGGATAATGAAATCGCTTCTATAATGCTACAGATTTTGTGTAAATGGCGTAAATAATTTGTATTTGGATGTGCAAAGCACTTATGTTACTCTATGTTATATTTATTTCATGTTTTATTAGGTACTGTTGTAGATAGCGTCTTACCATGCTGGGTTCTTGAGCGATGATGGCTGCGTCGTCCGCAAAAAGACAAACATCTACCGTTGGCGTGGTCGGGAAATCATGAGTGTAGATGTTATACAACATTGGAGATAAATTTGAACCCTGGGCGATCCCGCAGGGACGGTTCCAATCCTTGAAAAGGTGGCTAAAATCTTGACTTGAAAGTTCCGGTCACTCAGATAACTGTTTATCAAATGAATGATGTATGATGGGAAGTTTAATTTGATCATCTTGAATACTATTCCATCGTGCCACACCCTGTCGAAGGGTTTCTCAACGTCGAGGAAGACACCCCCGGTAGTATTTACACTATTAAACCCGTTGATAACCCGATTGGTGAGACGGATGATTGGTGGTTTGTGGATGTTTCGCTTCTGAACCCGTGTTGGAAGTCTCGGATAAGGTAGTGGCTGTCCGTATGTTCTTGAAGTCTTTTGAGAATTATTTTTTCAAAAATTTTGTCTACTGTGGAGAGCAAGCTGATTGGGCGATAATTTGTGGCGAATTTAGCATCTTTTCCGGTTTTGGGAAGAGGGTAATTATGGCGTGTTTCCAGGCTGGTGGGAAATATCCGTTTACAAGGCATCTAAATTAAGTTTAAAAGAATATGATCTTAAGTCTATATAGATCTTGATTTGCATTATGGGGTCAATTTTGCCTGGTTCATGAAGATAAAAACTTCGGAGAAGAAGACGTGTTTCAATGCCAACCTTCTTCGTTAAAACCAATAACTAAATCACGTGATGTTGCTGCAAGTTATTATCCTTCTAAAGGCAATTATTTAAAAGTTAGTCGATAAAAAAGTTAGTCCAAAAGTTAGTCCATTTAAAGTCTCGATTTGGAAGAAATCATTTCCTGATTGATGTTTATATTCGGGATCTTTTGGCTATAGTGAACAATATATCAGCCATAATGTTAACTGATTTATACAATAAACTTGGTTCCTACTTACGAGCGTTAGAAACATTAAACGTGACAACATCGAACTTTGCAGCAATGCTGTATCTTGTTGTGGAATCATGTCTCTCAGTAGAAGTCTTAAAGGCTTGGGACCGGCATATATTCAACAAAGAGGTACCAGAAGATATAGCCCTTGAAAAGGAAAAAGTTCTCGAAAATTTGATGGCTTTCCTATCAACATGAAGAAGAATCGTATTTTAGCAGAGAATGGGTTTGGAAGCAGAATGAAGCGACTTGAGTTACATAAATAAGTTCAACGAGATGAACCTACGGCTACCACATTAGTAGGAAACACACAGGCAGGGAAAATAAGCTGTATATTTTGTGACCGTCCTCATGCAAGCCAGGATTGTCAAAAAACCCCCGAACATCAGAGGTTATGCATCGGTTGATTGATTGATTGATTATAAACGTCGCACTGTTTAGCTAAACGAGGACTTTTGGCGACGGACCACGTAATTTTGAACCTGGGTCAAGTGACGTAGGATATGCATTTTGGAGATGCTGTCTTGTTTGCCTTAAACATGGTCATATGGCAAAGAAAATTGTCATAACAGTTGGAAATGCTTGATTTGTGGACGGAGACATTTTGTATTACTTCGCCCAAATATACGCAAAGAAAATCCCATTTCACCAAAGGATAACTTGAACAATGCCAAGAAGAAAACCTCATGAATCACATCAGAGCTAACAAATGAAGATATACAGAAAGCAAGACTTGCTGTCCTCGGCATAGTACGAATAGAACAATTATCTCAATTAAAGGAAAAGATCCAAAGGCATTTCAGTTCACCTTCAGAGCGCCATGGCATGGTGAATGATGAGAGAGGATAGTTGGCAGTGTCAAGCAGATTCTGGAAGAGCTTGCGTGACTTACGAATAGATGCTCACGCTGTTACACGAAAGAGAAAGTGTCATTAACCCTCTGGGTGTTTAGCTTCCCCCTGAAAAGTTATTCCCAAAGCGTTTACTGTTATTTTGCCGTTCGCTTTAAAAATGTAACAGTCTTCTTTCCTTTCCCCCTTTAAAAACTTAGGAGGTCAAACGGGGACAATTTTATGACATAGTTCGGTCCCTTTGTCAAGTAAGAACCAAGAGATCAATCGTTCAGAGTAAAATTAAAACAAAATGAAAGGTAAAAAAAAGGAGAAAATGAAATAAGTAGTGTGTTAGAAATTGAAAAATAATTATATTTTCTTTAAAATAAATTTTTTTTCCTGTCATTTTTCGAAAACTAAAAAAATATATATAATATGGTATTGCGATTTGAACCAGAAAAAGCATCCTGTATTCATATTTGAATATGAGAATAAGAAAACGCGCTCAGATTTCTGTTTTTTTAAAAAAGTAATGAGGTAAAAAGAGCAAAGGCCCTTTCTCTTTTTTTAAACAATAAGACAATAAATGGTGCATACGGTGATATACATACGATGATAATATTTATGAAATAAAATTGATCTTACTCTATTCAATTATATTTTTAATTTAAAGTAACATAAAAAAGGATCTCACAATACTTTTAATTTATTTTAATTAAAATCATATAAATGATATTTTTATGTTAACTGCATATTTTTCGGAAAAAATCTAAATTTTCATTCCTAGTGTTCTCCTTTTCGAACTTCTTGTATTAAATAAAAATTTCTTTTCTACATCGGCATTTGTGATGGACATAACACACATTCAGTCAATAATTTTTGATTTTAAGGTGAAATATACTTCTTCAAATGCGCATGACAGTACTTCTAACCATTTTCTACTTAAGTTTAATTTCTTATCTTCCTGTTTCTTTTATTACAAGGAAAAATGTCACACATCGATAACTACATCTTCACATAATTAAGTCATTACAAATTCTATTGTAAGAAAAGTTCTCCCTAATTAATTTTGTCTTTCAAAACAGTACACTTAAAACAATTTTGTTCAGTGAAGTTAATCGACAGTTCCACAATGTATCCATACCAAATTTTAAAAACAATTTTAACATTTTGAATTGTATCCTGTATTAAATTTTTTGAGTATACACAAATATTTCCTGCTGTATGGAAAACATAGTATGAGATGTGGTGTGTGGTTTTGAAAGAATGTTTTCGTACGTGTAGACTATTTTTGAAAATTTAAATATCCCTAACGCTGATCATATAACTGCAAATGAGCCTTATTTTAATGTGTGCTGGTATCAAAATAAAACACTTTACAATATTAAACAGCCTATGGGTTTATATTCAATATCAAACTATTCGCAAAATGGCTTACAACTTCTATTCAAATTGTAAAGAAACTGAAATATAAATGTATCTTACTGCAGTCAAAAATATTCATAATATGTAAATATCCTATTCCTCCACTTATTTCAGTGCATTTTAAAAACTGTAGCTGAATGCAATTTTTTATATTTATAAACGAGGCATAAAAGCTCACACAGTCATAAAAATGTCTTTATCATTTTTAAATATACTACTATAAAACGTATATGGATTGTAAGATCAGTTCTAAAATCCTAAAAGCTTTTAGAGGAGCAAAAAACATGTAAATTTGGATTGATCAAAATTTTAATATAATACACAAATATACATGTTATTAAGCAAATACATTTGAAAAATCAAACTTCCTTCTGAAATAAATGTTATTAAAAGAAAAATGTTTAATTGCAAATTAGTGGAAATACATGTTTATCTAAGGGGTATCCCCAAAGTGAGGCAATCCTCAAACTTAAAACTCCAACTCAGTGGCACAACAATCCATGAGGGCCAGGAACTACTATGCCCATCCTATTATACGTGACCATTAGGCGCTGAGGTGCATGAACAGATTTGCCGATTTGGTGGTCTGTCTGAAGAGAGACCTTCAGTGTTTAAGACCCCAAGCAAGCTTGGTATTCATTTATCGACCCAATGCAGCGGGGATGAAAGGAGGAGTCGACGTTGCCCAGCCCGTTAATAGAACTCCAGACCTGTAGTGTGGAAACACGATACACTACCACTCGACCCTATTCGGTGAAAAATAAAACTTAATGTTAGAATCTTATATAATTTCCTAATGAATGAGGGAGTCCAAACTTTTTTTTTCATGTAAACTGTTTAGACGGAAAGGGTTAATTATCAACATTTCCCAAGTTGCATAAATTAAAATTAACGATTATGGTTAACATAAATTTTTAAGAGTGCAAAAGGTGTATTTTGGCTGCACGAATTAATTTTCAAAGGAATACGGTTACGAAAAAGTAGTACACATGTATCTAAAGTAGGGTTGGTTACCTTAGATATTGTCAAACACAACAAAGTATTGGGAGCCAATTCCACAATTCGTTTTTATAAAAATGTATGGAAATTTACAAGACTTATTTTTGCATTTGTAATTTATATATATTTTTTTTTCCTGGGAACTTTAAAATCTAGAGCGGCATCCATCAAAACCGCGGTTCCCTCTCTGTTTTTCCAGATCGCCCCTGACTAAGCCGGCTCTGCTACAGTAAGTGAAAGTGCCGTATTTTGTTTGTTAAGATCATTTTATAGCAGACTGCTTTTTTCATGTATTTTAGATGGTCGTTTTATATTTTCTACATCAATATCTTAATGTCTGAATTTAAAATTACATAAAATTCTTGACATTCGCATCAATGACCATTATAATTTTTATTAGTATATGAATATGTCATCAAAAGATTACATGACTATTATTAACATATTACTTTAACCATGTAATTAATATTAAGTATAACATAACCCACACAAATTTTCTGAACTTTAAAATAAATATTCCGAAATCTACTTCAGATATACTGAAAATTTTTCATTCGTACACTTTAGCTTCTCAGTTTTGCTTCTCTGTGTAAGAATTTATTGTAATTGTATATTCGTCAATTTTTTTAGTATATTTTTTGCTCATAGCATGCAGTTTTCAACTGAATTGTATGAAATCTTCAAAATATATTAAAAATTACCAAAGAAACTATGTAATAAAATTTGAAATTTATATTATACTCAAAGAATTGCTAGAACTTATGGTAAATAATTTTTAACTTTGCGATGCATTTTTTTTTCGAAATTTTAAATGGAATTTCTAACATAAAATTTCTAGCTTTATACGGTCGGGATTTTAAAAAATATCCAGATTTTAATTACTTATTCAGTTAGCCTTTAAAAAAGATAAATGTTGAGGCATTTTGCATAAATAGATATTTTAAAGAAAAATTCGAATGTTTTTGAATAGCTCGAATTAAAAATTGGTTTTTATGTTTATTTATATGCATAAATGTCTACTGTAAATGTTTCCGTATATTTTTGATCACCATTTATTCAAATATTCAAGTTATAAAAAAATGTGGGAAAATCTTCATTCATGTTCTCTTTGATGTAAACTGAAGTTCAAGCACTTAAAATTCAAACATAATTCAGTGTCTTTTAACAATATATAACTAGGCACTGTACGTAAATTTCCCTGAACACTTGGGCTTTAAAATCTAAAAAAAAAAGTAATAGATCTTAGTTTTTTTTTCGTTATTATTTTTATCAAAGTGTAAGAAAATGTTTCAAATTATTTGATGAAGTTTAAATTTATTCATTTTTAGTGGTTGGAAAGTTGAAAAGGTTTCAAATTTTAAAGTGTTTGGTGTATAATTAATTTTTTTTTGGCATCTTATAATGAAATAATCATGTTTCAAAAACTGAAAGCATTGATTAAGATAAGAAAAATGAAGCGAAAGTATATACTTTAAAAAAGATAATTTGTCTAACTATGTAAAATAGCAGACTGCCCTGATACACACCAACTTGTTACAGTTTCAAATTAATCTGAAACCAAAAGTGAACTGTAACATATTTTAATTATGCGTTGGGACTTTTCAAAACTTTTAAAATACAAGCTAACAAAAAAACACTTCCTGGGGTCTGACGAAATTTCCCCCCGATTTTTTACGATTGCTCCAGGGTCAAAACACGTTGTTCCCTGCGAGCCATAAAACTTCCTATCAGTGTCCTGCTGTGTTGCTTCCATCGTCCCTAATTATCTTTCAAGATGTTAAATCTTTAAAAGGGGGAAAGGATTTCAGAAAAGTTCGGTTAAACCGCTTTGAAAATGTAACTTGAAGGCAAAAAAACCCGTGCAGTGCATCTTCCAAGCATCTTTACAAAGATGGAATTTTCCGTGCTAACCACTTGGAGGGTTGATGAAAGACATCTGATATACGTTTCGGATGATCGGGAAGAAAAGACAGCAATAATTCACAGCTCATTTCATCCAAGACACCAGAGGAACAGAAGTACATGACTTGGATATAATAGATGCAAAATATCTATTGAAAAGAGTGCGTTATTTACAAAATGTAAGGGATAGTTTAAAAAGGTTTCACGAAGAATATTTAAGAGAACTTGTGCGTTATCCTAAGTAAACATCTAAGAGAAAAGAAATAACCATTGAGGAAATTGTTCTCATTAGGTCAGATAACTAAAGGACTAAATTGGCCTTTGGGTCATGTCATCGAACTGTATCCGGGCAAAAAAGGCATTGAAAGAGTATAGAAACTACGAGTTGCTAATGGCTTTGCTATTAGACCTTTGCAAAACTTTATCCTCTTGAACTGTCTGTTTCCGACTTGCCATCTAATATAGCATTAGGTGAAATTTTTCCAGAGCCAATAAGGAATCTGACAGACTAAAATCTCCAAAGGTTCCTGGTCCAAGCCCTCAAGCTCCCAACCCTGTGCCAGAAGTTTCACGGTCAGGAAATATTAATTTGTATATTATTGTTATTGTTTTGTATTGCATTTAGCTTTGCTCGCAATAGAAAAGGTGGGAGTATGTTGCCACTCCTAGCATATTCAATATTTCCTGTTGGATAATATTTAATATTTCTCTTGAATTTAATATTCATTCTCAGGATCTGGTAAAAGAATTTAAGTTAAATATGTTTATGGAATATTCTAATAGTTAAGAAAATAACTGTATAATACTTTATGTTTATGGAGCGTGTGCTCTAATAATTAGTTATTTCATGCATATAGCTTCCAAAATTCAAAACTTCAAATAGCCTCATCTTATCCTGCATGTTGAAGAAAAATAATGGATATTGAAATCGAAAGGAGAAGTATCTCGAAGGACAACACTTGTAACTACATAAACTTGATAGAGAACGTGAATCCATTTTGAATACATATTTATTTCTTCTCGAATTTTTCATTGTAACTCGTGGAACCCCAGGGTTCCGCGGAACACAGTTTGGGAACCACTAATCTAAATCTTCCTATGTACTGCTACTTCATAATTTATTTACTAAAGTGCAAAATCTCAAAAAAAATCATTTTTCCAGCAAATGTAGCATTATGATAGCATTTTGTTATCAATGTAACTTAATCTTTTGTTACTTTACCCAAATTATTTTAAAAAAGTGTTTGGGTAGAAAGACTCAAAATTTAAAAGAATCTCAATTTTAGAAATTAGATTTATTCACCAAAAATATCAGGATCCAAATTAACAATTGATATTGGTTTAAAATGTAGCAACAGTTATATTTGATGATGGAATAACTAATGGCCTAGATGTTACGAAACATCTGGGTTTTAAAATAAAGTATTTTTCTGTTATTTCTGAATTTCAGGCATGAATAAAGGGAGCGGAAATTGTTTATGTGTCTCACAAAATAGGCACGTAAGACACTGAGAAGGAGAGGAAAAAAATAAATATGCATTAACACATTATGGAAAAAGAAGCCTCAATGTATGAATTGGACATATATTTTAAGTTAAAAAAGATTTATTTTAATAAGCAAAAAATTTAATCTTTAAACTTGATAATATGTATATTTTCTCTGTTTCTAAACTTCCCACTTTCCCACAAGGTTAAAAAAAATATCGGTTCAACAGCCATGATATTTTATATACATAATGTACTTGTAGATCTGTATTCTGCATGCCTGAGTTTTTGAAATGGTATCGGTAGAATGCATTTTGTATTATGATGAATAGGAAAGAAATAGTGATTTTAAATCGTTTTAAAAAAATACTAAAATATTATACAAATTTAAAATTGTGTGTGGGGAGGATTATTTTTTTTTCATTTTTTTACACAATACAGGCATTTTTTAACTTTAAATTTTATGTAAAAATAAAGGATCTACCATAAGTTTTTCAAAAGTTATATTTTGCGGATAACAGAAAGAAAGCTATTTAGTTTTTATTACTTTTGTATTCATAGTTGCTATTTTAAAAAAATGGTACAATTCCATAACAAAACATTTTCTATTTGTAATTTTTTACTTTACTGTCCAAGCTCTTGAAGAAACTCATATTAAAAGAATTTACTGGTGTATGAGGAATCCAAAAAGCATGTCAACAAATGTTATTTTGAAACTCCGCAACGAAGTACAACTATCTGATAACTGAAGTATAATATTGATATTTGTAATATATGTATTTATAAAATTGATAAGCACATAGTATTAAAATAGTCGTGTGTATATATAAATAATAATAATGTGAGCAATACTTTTCTCTGGGTGGGGAAGAGGCTAACCTATCCCGTTGGATAATTAATATGAGAAATGGCACACAGATCCGTTAAATTTGAAAACTTTACTGGAACAAGCGACTTCATATGGTGTGCTACTCTGTATCAAAACAAGGTAATTCGTTACTTATTGGTGGTATAGTTTTGATTTTAAAATGTTATTTTAATCTATTAAATTATTAATATCAAATTTTTTTAGCATTAATTTTTTCTTAACACTAATACTGACCCTTAATATATGCCTAGTTCTACCATAGCAAAACAGGTCTTTTGACCGGTTGTGTTATGTTTAGAGTTAAATACTTTAAAAGACAATACTCTCTTCAATTATAATTGTAAATTTTATATAAGAATTTGTAACAAAAACGTTTCAACAAAGATAATTGTGATCATCAAAGAGTGGATGAATGATTAAGCAGAAAAAAATAAATTGGTAAACTCAATGGCCAGAGGTTTCGACGCTATGATTTATATTCAAAGATATTGTACTAAAATGTTAACTATATCAAGTATTATAATAGTTTCTGAGTTTTATAGAATATTTTTTAAAGTTGTTGATATCATTAATTATATTAAATGTATTTCAACACTTTTCCACAATTAATAATTACATATTTTACAATTACTAAAACTAATTAAATCATACCTGATTCAACCCCACAAATCTTTATTCTTAATTCGCCACTCTCTGCTAAACTCCACTGCCATCTTTGGAAGAAACATCGCCATCTATTTGATGAGCAACACGTATTGTTTTTAATATATGTATGTATGTAACACTGCTATATATTTTTTTGTGTTCTACAAGAATTTATACTTTTTCTTCGAACCTCCGAATACATATGTAAATAGAAAAACAACTAGAGATTAAAAAGTAATAGTCCATTTAGTATGGCTGATAGAATGAAGATCATTTCCGAATCAGTGAAGCATACATCTCTGAGAACTTGAGGGCTTGCCTGAAGTTCACTTCCACACTGAATTTCTGTTCTATACAAATAAAAACTGAGTCGTGCCCCAATATCAACGACAGCTTGCTCTAGAGGTCATAATTGGTATTCCAAGTGATGCCATATTGATATACACCGATGGTAGTCAAGACGAGTCAAATAGCATAGAGAGCGGTCCCTTCATCGAGAAGCTTTCTATCCATCTTTCTAGACACAACCCAGAAAACTGCTCAGTCCTCAGAAGTGAATTAATTGTTGTAGACGAGGAATTAAAGTCCATCCTCAACAAAACTGACTCTAGCAACATTTGGATCCTCACAGATAGCCGTAGCGCGCCATTCAACATCTGCAGGACTGGACTCGTGCGGATGACCTCGTGAGTATTCGAATAATCAATAAGCTCAAAACCATAGCAAAATATAGAGACGTCCACTTTATGTGGATTTCTTCCCATGTTAACGTTCCTGGAAATAAAATCCCCGATTTCTTGGCCAAAAGAGGCTGCTCTGAGATTGCGACCACTGATATTGCACTCACATATCGAGAGATTTACTCTTTAATGAAAATCAAGGAGGACTAGCAAGGCTGGATAGCCTCTCCCGACCATCCCAGGATTAGTAGGAAAAGCCATCTAGGTGTTCTGGAATTTGGCAGAAACTGAAATGATCGAACAGCTGTATCCGAATTGCTCAGTGGGCATTTGAAAGGCATGACCTTCGAATATGGGCGTAAGATTTTTCAGACCTGTTCTAAGTATCACCTATTGCCGGCTTCCCCTGAACATATCCTCGATTGTTTCGGGGTTAGCTTTGGAAGACGTTTATGCGAGTCCACCTCTGGTGCTGCACTTTGTAAGGGTTAATGGTCTCGTGGATCTGATCTAGCTGCCGCTAGATCCTGAAAGATTGAACAAAACAACAACCACATACTTTTAATTTCCAAGGAAATTCGTCGATTTCATGTTTCCATATTCTTTAATGTACGGATTCTTTATATTAGGTGCTTGTTCATAGCTTTCTAATACTCAAAGTGTTGAGTTTTCATTAAATTCATTATTCAGACCTTATCAATATCTATTGGAATTTTTATTCTGCGTGTTCATTCAACACCGTCAGTAAAGCTATCTCTACACGTTGTACAGAAAATGCCACGTGTTCAGTATTTAATACAGTTATGTTGCAGTTAAGCATAATATAATCCATACAAGTACACAAGTAAAAATATAAAAACTGAAATATAAATTATGAGGATCATTTTAAAAATTAACAGAAATTAAGTGCATTTATATAAAATAAGTTTAACAATTATTATTTAAAATTAACATTTATTTGAATAGAATTAATTGGTACTATCTTGCACCATACCACGTTTCGCCGATTCGGAAACAGCTGACAGGTGCAGCCATCTAGTGAGAGAAAATCTCTACAAAAACTGTCCTTTAAATTACTCCTTTACCAGTAACAAAGTTACGATACGTAGAAAAAATATATGGCAGGGACAGTTTCAGACTTATTGAACAGATTACAATTATAATCTTATTTTTTTCAATAACATTTTTAACTTTGCACTTTTACAAGTTATCTAAACTTCCTATGCCTTACACATGATTTTCACATTTAGTATACTATATACATGGAGAAATCATACACACACATATAAAAAATACTATATGTACCAATTATATTCAATGATGATAAGTTATTATAGTATGATCCTTTAACAAATATCTTTAAAAAAATTAAGCCATCAATACATATTTAAGAAACAAAACAGTAATTTTCAGCTAAACTTTTAACAACAATATTGCATATTTACATTAGAATTCAAGTAATCAAATACTCTGCAATGAACACAACTTAATTTTTTTGTGGACTATTATGAAACATATCAAAAATCCAATAGTGTTAAAAAAATCAATTTTCATATTTACATACACAATGGGTAATTTTATAATATAAAACATACAGAAAACTTCTTATTTACAAGAAAGAATACCAGAAAACTTTAGTTTCAATTCACCACATAATTATTACTCAGTTAATCACTAATACAATCCGTTTACCACAATTGAATATTTTTATGGAAAACTGTATCTATTTATACTCATTTTATTTGATGCTAACACATATTTACTATACACATGTGCTTGTTTGATAACTCTGTTAACCAAGTTTGGCTTGGTTAAATCAGGATACGAGTTAAGCAGGTCGAAATACTTGGAGGCTCTATTGACCGTGCTGAGATCATTATTTTCTTGGATGGTAGCAACTTCTCCTTTAATTGAAAGATTTGTTACTCCATCGATTAATTTCCTGTTGTGCAGATCTATCAGCAACTGGAATTTTTGAAGGAAATCAGCACCTATGATTCCTCGCTTAACTTTGGCAATAATAAACGGCCACTGAAATGGGCGTCTTAGGCCTAGATCCAGCGTGAGAATTTTTAGACCATATGTTGGAATTTCAGTGCCATTAGCAGAATACAGTTTATATTGAGAGGCTTGGCACTCACCTTTCGTTTTTGTCCAATGGAGGATCGAGACGTCTGCTCCGTTAACCACAAGGAATTGACATCCGGTTTCTCTGTCCTTGACAAATAACCGGGATTTGCTGCCTAAAATGTCGGCAGCAGGACTCGAGGGGGCGTCTACTGCTGGGATTCGTTTCCCGGCTCATTGAAGCTACACGGCTGTACGCATTTACCAGGGAGGCACTTCTTCCCGAATCCGAAGTGGTAATAGCAATATTTTCCCCGGGGATTGTAGCGGCGACATGATTTGCTGCGACTTCTACTTCTCTGATTCCGATGAGGACTAGAGCACAGGACTTTTCGTTGTAGCTTCAAAGAGGCAAGTTGTTCTTCAAAACTTACTAATTTAGACAGGAGTTCATCCACTCCTAAGGAATCTTTCTGGACCACTGCAGCATCAATTGTTCTTGGCGCCATCTCCACGATCTTGTTAGCCAATGCGCTATTTTGTCATTTTCCAGTAAATATAAATAAGGGTCACCAATTATTAAGTGCTTGTTCATAGCACTCTAATAAATACTCAAAGTGTTGAGTTTTCATTAAATTCCTTATTCAGACCTTATCAATATCTACTGGAATTTTTATTCTGCGTGTTCATTCAACACCGTCAGCAAAGCTATCTCTACACGTTGTACAGAAAATGCCACGTTTTCAGTATTTAATATAGTTACGTTGCAGTTAAGCATAATATAGTCGATACAAGTACACAATAAAAATATAAAAACTGAAATATAAATTATGAGGATCATTTTTAAAATTAAAAAGAAATTAAGTGCATTTATATAAAATAAGTTTAACAATTATTATTTAAGTTAAACATTTATTTGAATAGAATTAATTGGTACTATCTTGCACCATACCACGTTTCGCCGATTCGGAAACAGCTGACAGGTGCAGCCATCTATTGAGAGGAAATCTCTACAAAAACTGTCCTTTACACTTTGCATTAATGCTTACAAATATTTTTCTGCATAAAATGTCATTTAAATATGCAACCAAAATATTCTAAATATCTTGGAGTATTGTTTTATAAAACTCAGTGGAATCATTAATATTGTATGCACTATTAAAATAAATTAAACTTATTCATGGGAGAAATATTTGTTGAAATGTAACATTTTCATGCACTTTAATTTCTGCTTATTAAAACATAGAAAAACTTGGAGTAAAATGTGTTTTTTTAATCTATTTTCACACAAATAAAATGTAAAATAATGTAAAAATATTTATCTTTTTATTAGTAGAAAGGGGAGCATCTTATGTGCTTTATATATCATATATAAAGCAAAAAAACTATTTTGTGTATTTTAAAAATCGAAAGATGGCGAAAGTATTGAATTCTGAAAATTAATAAGTTATGCTTACGTTTTTTTTTCAATCTTGTGGTTATTAATTAGTAAGTATAATCTTAAAGTATTCAAAAGTAAGGACTATTTGAATAAAAAGTTATCCTTGTCAAGTTGTGCAAAGTCGTATAAGATTAAATTCGTAAAAAAGGCATGAATAAATTGAATTAAATATTAATATTTGAAAAAAAAATATCTGAATGTATTTCAAATTTTTCGATACCCTGTTGGTTTTAAAAACATTATTAAAAATAACAGCTGATAATTTCCAAATCTAAAATAATTCAACAAATTTTACCTAATTTTATTGAAATTTTAGATTTTTTTTAAAAACGCCAATTTTAAAAATAAGTATTTTTGTTTGATTATAAAAATGGAACACACATTCCGTATGTTTGGGGATGATGACAAACAAATCGCCACAAACTGATGGTGTATGATTGAGATAAGTAGTGCGCCCCTATCTGACCCAAGATTATTTTCGATGTTCAGGATACGCATATTTTAATTATATCTATAATTTCACGATATATATATTGTGCTTACATATTTCATGCTTTCGGAGAGTGTTTTTCAGTAAATTGCTATCAATATTGTTAACGGATAAATTTTGAACTGTGAACGATTTACTGCTTATGAATTATTAATGAAAGTTTATGCTATTATGAATGAATCATAAACTTTGGTAACTTTTGTCGTTAATACGTCTTTAAAATTTCTTCCATAGCGAAGCAATTAAAAAATACAAATGATAACGAAATCGGAGGACACATTTTGGTGTTGCATAACATAAGCATCATCTCTATCCAAAATTCAATAACATCACTGGATAGTTAAAGGATCAAAAAATTTAATACGCTAAGGACTGTAACTCTTCGCACACGCTGGATTAGGGGGGCGCCATTTTAAGGTAATTTTGTTGCGTATTGAGATTTTCATTTAGTATAACTTTTGACTCGGAGATGCTACGACATTCGTTTTAGTTTCCATCGACAGCTCTGATCAAAATCTACCGATTGTATATAAAACATTAGTGTAAAACAGTGATTATGAATACAATAAGGTGTTCAAATAAAAAAAATATTACCAAAAATATAGAACGTCGGCCTATACGCGTCAAAAGCTAAGTCCAAATACAGAAATTGTATACCGGTGGAAAGGGCGTCGAAACAATCGAATCGTACAATTAAAATACCATATGGGTGAGTCATGTAGTGCCGGAAACGTAAAAGAGTGAATTCGACCGAGCGAATCAACTACGGTACCAGTACATCTGCCGCTGGGGCAGTAGAAATTATTCAAATGGATGATGAAATTGATTCTATATTGTTTCAAATTTTGTGTAAATGGCGTAAATAATTTGTATTTGGATGTGCAAATCACTTATGTTACTCTATGTTATATTTATTTCATGTTTTTTTAGGTACTATTGTAGATAGCGTCTGACCATGTCTGGATTGCAGGCTTGAGCAATGATGGCTGCGTGGTCCGCAAAAAGACAAACATCTACCGTTGGCGAGGTCGGGAAATCATGAGTGTAGATGTTATACAACATTGGAGATAAATTTGAACCTTGGGGCGATCCCGCAGGGACGGTTCCAATCCTCGACAGGGTAACTAAAATCTTGACTTGAAATGTCTGGTCACTCAGATAACTGTTTATCAAATGAATGATGTATGATGGGAAATTTAATTTGATCATCTTGAATACTATTCCATCGTGCCACACCCTGTCGAAGGCTTTCTCAACGTCGAGGAAGACACCCCCGGTAGTATTTACACTGTTAAACCCGTTGATAAGCCGATTGGTGAAATGGAGGATTGGTGGTTTGTGGACGTTTCGCTTCTGAACCCGTGTTGGAAGTCTGGGATAAAGTTGTGGCTGTCCGTATGTTTTTGAAGTCTTTTGAGAATTATTTTTTCAAAAATTTTGTCTATTGCGGAGAGCAAGCGGATTGGATGATAATTTGTGGCGAATTTAGCATCTTTTCCGGGTTTGGGGAGGAGGGTAATTATGGCGTGTTTCCAGGCTGGTGGGAAATATCCGTTTACAAGGCATCTAAATTAAGTTTAAAAAAATATGATCTTAAGTCTATAAAGATCTTGGATTGTATTATGGGTTCATTTTGCCTGGTTCGTGAAAATAAAAATTTAGGAGAAGAAGACGTGTTTCAATGCCTACCTTCTTCGTTAAAACCCATAACTAAAGCACGTGATATTGCTGAAAGTTATCCTCCTTCTAAAGACAATTATTTAAAAGTTAGTGACCATTTAAAGTCTCGATATGGAAGAAAGGATTTCCTGATTGAAGTTGATATTCGGGATCTTTTGGCTATAGTGAACACAATATATCAGCCATAAAGTTAACTGATTTATACAATAAACTTGGTTCCTACTTACGAGCGTTAGAAACATTAAACGTGACAACATCGAATTTTGCAGCAATGCTGTATCTTGTTGTGGAATCATGTCTCTCAGTAGAAGTGTTAAAGGCTTGGGACAGGCATAGACTCAGGTCATAGACTCAAATACCAGAAGATATAGCCCTTGAAAAGGAAAAGGTTCTCGAAAATTTGATGGCTTTCCTATCGACATGAAGATGAATCGTATTTTAGAAGAGAATGGGTTTGGAAGCAGAATGAAGCGACTTGAGTTACATAAATAAGTTCAACGAGATGAACCTACGGCTACCACATTAGTAGGATACACACAGGCAGGGAAAATAAGCTGTATATTTTGTGACCGTCCTCATGCAAGCCAGGATTGTCAAAAAACCCCCGAAAATCAGAGGTTATGCATCGGTTGATTGATTGATTGATTATAAACGTCGCACTGTTTAGCTACACGAGTGCTTTTGGCGACGGACCACGTAATTTTGAACTAGGGTCAAGTGAAGTAGGATATGCATTTCGGAGATGCTGTCTTGTTTGCCTTAAACATGGTCATATGGCAAAAAAAATTGTCTAACAGTGGGAAATGCTTGATTTGTGGACGGAGACATTGTGTATTACTTCGTCCTGATATACGCAAAGAAAATCCCATTTCACCAAAGGATAACTTGAACAATGCCAAGAAGAAAACCTCATGGATCACATCAGAGCTAACAAATGAAGATATACAGAAAGCAAGACTTGCTGTCCTCGGCATAGTACGAATAAAACAATTATCTTAATTAAAGGAAAAGATCCAAAGGCATTTCAGTTCACCTTCAGAGCGCCATGCCATGGTGGATGATGAGAGAGGATAGTTGGCAGTGTCAAGCATGTTCTGGAAGAGCTTGTGTGACTTACGAATAGATGCTCACGCTGTTACGCGAAGAAGAAAGTGTCATTAATGGAAGACCTCTGATATACGTTTCGGATGATCCGGATGAAACGACAGCAATAATTCACAGCTCATTTCATCCAAGACACCAGAGGAACAGAAGTACATGACTTGGATATAATAGATGCAAAATATCTAAAAGAAAAGAGTGCGTTATTTACAAAATGTAAGGGATAGTTTAAAAGGTTTTCAGAAAGAATATTTAGGAGAACTTGTGCGTTATCCTAAGTCAACATCTAAGAGAAAAGAAATAACCACTGAGGAAATTGTTATCATTAGGTCAGA
Source organism: Trichonephila clavipes (assembly GCA_019973935.1). Lineage (NCBI taxonomy): Eukaryota > Metazoa > Arthropoda > Arachnida > Araneae > Nephilidae > Trichonephila > Trichonephila clavipes. The sequence goes on from BMAU01004036.1 coordinate 77,231, forward strand.
TAACTAAAGGACTAAATTGGCCTTTGGGTCGTGTCATTGAATTGTATCCTGGCAAAGAAGGCATTGAAAGAGTATAGAAACTACGAGTTGCTAATGGCTTTGCTGTTAGACCTTCGCAAAGGCTTTATCCTTTTGAAATGTCTGTTCTTCGGTGTCTTCGGTGAGCTCTTTTTGGGCATATGGCTCGCGAAGCGAGCCTCCATCCCATATCCGATAATGTAGATGTGGAACTATTGTGGTCTTTTCATGCTATTATGTAGCAGTCTGCTGATTGGTCGAGCCAATCGTTGGGGAAATTGCCTTGGTCTTTCGGATTTTTGTGATCATGGTGGAGAGCCGAGATGATGCTCTCTGATTGAGTCTTGGCGGGTTGTGATATTGACTCTCATTGGCTGCTTAAATCTCTCAAGAAGAAATTTAAGGTAAAGGGGGAGGGGCAAGCCCGGGTGTAGGGAATACGATAAAAATAAAAGAATAATAATAAAAGATAATAGAAAATAATTTAAAAGATAATTGTAAATAATTTTAGCAATGGGTGTGCATTAAAATTGCACGAATTTAATGAATTATGGCGGATTATACGAATCTAGAAGTATTCTTCTCGGTCTTTTAGTAGTTACATGAGGATTATAGTGAGGTAAATTCATCATATTAATATTGTTTGTGAATTGCAAGGAATTAAAGAAATTTTTGGCTATTGTTTGAATATAAGATTTAAAGCTTTTAATTTTAATGGCATTCCGAATGTCGTCGTTTTTCATATATCTGGTAGCTTTTACGATCATTCGGATAGTAGAATTTTGAAGAGTATCTAAAACGTTTATATTGGTTTTAGCAGCGTATCTCCACACCGGACACCCGTAGGCTAATATTGGACGCATGACGGCTGTATAGAGAAGTACTTTATTCTCTCTAGATAATTCAGAATTCCGGCCAATTAAGGGGAATAATTTAAACATTATTTTCCGGAATTTTTGTTGCGTGTGTTGTATGTGGGTTTTCCAAGTGAGGTTCTTATCAAAAGTAATTCCGAGGTATTTAGTACTTTGAGACCATGGAATTGTAGTGTTGTATATTGTAGGTGGTGGTGGAATTTTTCGTTTTTTGGTGAATAGCACGGCAGCGGATTTTTCTACGTTTATGCTTATTTTCCATTTGTCATAATAATTTTCAAGTAATTTAAGATGTTTATTTAGAGCATATGTGACTGATGTAATTCTTTTGTAGGTAGTGTGTATGGCTGTATCATCTGCAAACATGTTAAGTTTGGTGAGTGTATAATCCGGGATATCGTTAATGTACAAATTGAAGAGTAGAGGTCCAAGGAGACTGCCTTGGCCTACTCCGCAGCTGATATTTTTAGTGTTTGAAAGGGTGTCCTTAACTCGAACCTGGTAGGAGCGGTTAGTATTGTAAGAGTGAAGTAGGAATACGAGGGGTGGGGGTAGGTTGTAATTAATGAGTTTGTAAGTTAGTCCAGTAAGCCACACGCGGTCGAAGGCTTTCTGGATATCCAGAAATACTGCGCAGGTGCTCTTTTTATTTTGAAATCCTTCAGACATAGCTTCGGTGAGATTAAGTAAAGGATGGAGTGTAGAAAGTTTATTAGTAAAAAACCGTATTGATTAGGGTTTAATAAATTATTTGTATAAATGTGAAGTTTTTTAATCTTGTTAGGATAATTGATTCAGTAATTTTGCTTAATGTAGGTAAGAGAGAGATAGGTCTATAACTAGTAGGTAAGTTTTTATTTTTGCCTGGTTTAAGAATAGGGAAGATAACGGCTTCTTTCCAGGATTTAGGAAAGTAATTAAGAGTAAGAATTTTGTTAACTAGGATAGTTAATATAAGAATAGCTTTGAGGGTGAAATTTTTAGTCATGTGGTTGCTAATGCCATTTTTACCTGGCGCGTTTTTAGAGTTAGATTTTTTAATATAAGAAATTATTTCAGATGGGTAAGCAGTTTCAGTGGTAGCGAGAGGGGGAATAGAGAGGAAGGAGTTAACAGTATTATTTATTAACTCATCGTCATCGTCAAAATCATTAGTATTCCTAGTATTTTCTGTGAAGTTGTCAAGTATAGAATCAGCGAGGATATTTGCTTTTTGGTTGTCAGTAACTGCCGTGCCCGTTGAACAATTAAGTGGTGGGATGTCTGAGCGTTTGTTTTTGAGAAATTTTTGTATCGCCCACAGACAATTATCTTGAGTGCTGAGTGCTTGTAGTCTAGCAGTCCAGTTTTCATTACTATAATTTCTGAGTTCTTTTTTAACATTCTTTTGGGCTTTGTTGTATAGTGTTTTGTAATGTGGATCAAGTGTTCTATGGTATAAATTCCTGTATTGATTTTTCAGTTTTATAAGTTTGTGAATATACGGCGGTGTGTAGCTCTTGTGAGGCGTTTCTATTGGTCGGGAGGCGTGGCTATGGGCGGCGCGGACCATATCGGTGAACTCTGCGATTTTTTGATCGATTTCAGTATTGGTATTAATGGTATTTGGGTGATAATTTAAAAGAGAGAGATTTGCATTTAGTTTTTTAGAAAAAAGTGGCCAATTCGTGTGAACGGCCCTGGGGTTAGTGATATCTTTGTTGAGCTTTAGTGTGAAATTGAGAAGGCCTGGGTTATGATCTGAAGATAAGTCATGTAGGGAGTTTATAGTATATGGATAGTAGAAATTTCTAATTATAGCAATATCTAAAGTATTGGAAGAATTAATTCCGAATCTCGTTGGAGAATCCGGATAAGCAATGTGCAGGTTAGTTAAGTTTGTAAAGTCGAGAAGACGCACTCCCCTAGAAGAGTTATTTTTGCAGTTCCAGGGAGTATGTGGGGCATTAAAATCGCCAAACAAAACACAGTTACTGCTGGTTTGAATTAGATTTTCGATGTCAATGGTGAGAAGGTATACTAGTCAGATCTTGGCGGTATATAAATACTGATTATTGAAATAGGATCGTGATCGAGAGGAGTTAGTATAACAACAGTAGCTTCAATGGTTTGCAGAGAGGGAGTGGGGAGAGAGTAGTGATTAATAGCGCATTTGACGAGAATTAGAGTTCCACCGAAGGTCCTGTCATTCTCTGTTGAAGATGGTCTATCATTTCTGTAGCAGGTGTAGTTTGCAATATTAATGTTATGTGATGGTCTCAAATGTGTTTCTTGAATTAATAGTAAATCGGGAGAGTACTTCTCTATAAATATTTTTAGAGTTCTGTTAATTTACCAAGTAAACCGTTTGCGTTCCAAGAACACAAACTGAGGCCGATAGGGGACTTATTTATCATTATTGGCATTACAGGATGTCTCTATTAGGCTGTACATCTGATTTGCATCCGCTTGGGCGGAATTAACTTGATCGAAACTATTGGTAAGGGTTGGGGCTGTATTCATAGCATTAAGTAGTTAAATTAGGCATTGCACGGTGGTGCTTAGCAGTGCTTTGATGTCACTGTTATTTCCGTTCTGATTATTATTAAGACTTAAGTTGGGAGTGGGGTTAGAGTTTATAATCGGGGTAGTATTTTGAACTTGATTTTGTATGGGAGGAACATTACTAACGGCCTCAGTTTGGCTAGAGGTCTCAGGTTTTCTTGGCGCCATCTGTTGTTTTATTTGAGAATTAAAATTCGTTTTTGCATTGGTAGAGTTTTTGGTTACTTGTGCGTATGAAAAATTCGGTCTGACAAAACTATTGTAGAGGTTCGTGTAGCTGTTACGATTGATTTTAGCGGCACCCTTAGGGGGTTTGGGGAAACATGGGCATCCGTACCAATTGGCCATGTGCCCGTACACTTGGCAGTTTATGCAAAATTTAGTTTCAAGCCTTTGCTTGATGGGGCAGTCCTTCGTTAAATGCTCTTCGCCACACTTGAGGCAGCGGGGTTTAAGAAAGCAATTTTCAGCATTATGATGGAAGTTATTGCAAGAGAAACACTGTGCGATTCCCTTGCCGTTATATCCATCGACCGTAATATTTAGGTGTGCAAGCGTTTTTAAGTCAAATATTTTTAAGTTCTCCATTGATCTGGGGAGAGTGACTTGAAAGACTGGTAGTTTTTGTTTTGATCGTCTTCCCATGAGTTGGGTTACCCTTTCGGGTAAGAATCCCTCTTTTTCCAAGTCCGATTTAATGTCGTTAGGATAAGCAGATTTCGGGTATCCTTTTATGACCACTTTGATTGGTCTTTCGTTTTTTGAAGTTATTACATAAAAATGATATCCGAGTCCTTTAAGAGTTTGTCTAACTAGACGATTCTGCTCTGTAGTATTTGAGTAAAGTTTGATGTATTCGCCTGTAGTTTTTAGTCTAAGGTGCGGGAATATTTTTTTTGACCGTGTCAACTTGTTCTCTATAGGTTTTTATGATTTTCATCATAATAGGTGGTGGGAGTGGGTTGTTTCCTTGCTTCTGCTGATAGTTTGTTACCTCAGTAGAATTTTGATTATTAGTGGGAGGTGGTGCCAGTTGACCTGAGACCTGTTTTATGATTACATTTGGGAGTAGAGAGAATTGGTTTTCAACAATTATATCATCTGAATTTTCTAGAATCATTTTCCTCGCCGTTTTTCTAAGTGGCGGGAATTCGAAGTTGTCCTCATCTTTTCTTTTATGTTGCAAGTTTCTCCTAGTGGGAGAAAGAGGAGGAGTACTATTCGGAGAATTTTTTGGAGAGACATGGTGAGAGCAGCCTGGGTTGGTACAGGGAGAGAGAGAGAGTCAAAATCACTCACCGCTTGTTGTAGTGTTCCTTGAATGTCCTGGAATTCACTCCATGCCAACTGGTAGAGAGAATCGGATTCTACATGTCCTTGATCGAGTCGTAAAAGAGTGACGGTTTTTTCTTTTTCGTTGCAAATAATTTGCAATCTCCGTATGTAGCTTTTCATTGCGGTGAGCTCATCGCATGGAGTGGGAGCAGAACCGTTAGATGCTATGGATAGTGGTGAGATGGGAGAAAAATCCATGTCAGATTGCGGAGCCATTGCCATTTTCCTAGTCGAAAGCCGTGAGAGTAACCAGAAGTGAATAATTAGAGATCTGAAATACACTAGTGTGTAGCACTGAAAAGAGCTGTAGTCAGATGTATAATCCGTAAAGAAATTAATGTGAATCGTGCTATAATGAATTGGGGCGTATAGATGACGCATCCAATTCGATAGAGGGAGATCTCTTGCGGGCCACTGTCAAGAGCGGCGACCAGTCAACCTCTATAGTCCGAGTCAGATTCGGGAATCAATCAATTGTCCAAGTGATCAATTGTCTCAATTCTATCGTCCCCA
>BMAU01004037.1:0-37500 GCA_019973935.1 Trichonephila clavipes
ATTAGCATTTTTGGGGATTTTGAGTACATATAAGGAATCAAATTCAAACAAGGCATGCGGTCAAATCTGATGCAAACATTCTCATTTCAAAATGAGTATGTTTACGTACTCATTTTTGAGTAAATCTTTTTTCTCCGTGCAATCATTCTCGAAAGGATTTAGGTCAAGAGATTTTAATGTCCATTCCCTTTGGCTAATATCTTCTTCCTCATGAAAGTTTTCAATAGGATTTTAGATTTGTCCTGCCTCGCATTATCGTTCATAAAAACAAAATCTTTACCCCGATTGCTCCTCGGAAAAAATGTACATAAGGTTCAAGAACATTATCTTTATATCGCTGTGCAGTAACAAAACCCTTTTTAAACATGTGTGTATGACTGTCCAACGTTCTCCCCAAATAAGAATTCTACGCACCAAATCGACCGGATTCCCTTATGGTAGAAGGAGGATAGCGAGTTTGACTCTGTAAAAGAAATCTCGCTGTTGAATCTCGCTGAAGATTCGCTGTTGATACTCAATCTGAATTCGTCAGTGAAAATTACATGGTCTGAACTCTTGATTTGTCCGAGAAACATGTTCTTAGTTCTATAACTTTTCAGTGATGAGCTAAGAGGGAGACATAGCGCTACACATGGGCGTAAACAGCCTTCACGTCTAAAATTCTGTAAATAGTTTTTGCCAGCAGCAAAGTCCTGTGCAAGTTCCTTAGCTGACATGATTCTGTGACGATGTACATATATCGTCAAATATCGTTCTTCCGTAGATTATGTGGCTTTTGTTCAGCTTGGTCCAGGTCTTCTAGCAACAATACACATTGTTTGAAATTCTTTCCCCACTCGAGAAACATTTAGGTTTCGGGCTACTTCTGCTTGAGACATCACACCCACAATCCACCAAATGACTCTCCATCTCACATTATCAACAAAACGATTAAGGGAACTCAACAAATTGTGCTTATCATAGTGTGATACACATGTCTAAACAAAAAATTCAAAGCTTTATTGTGAAAATGGCTTTAACGTTTTTCACTCAAAATGGCCCCATAAAAATTCTTAATGTCAGTCAAACTTCATAAAATTAGGATATTTTTCGACGCCTGAGTATGCCCTCTTCCCTCCATATGTAACATTCGGCGAAAGCTGAATGACTCGCGGCAATAACAGACATGGTTAATTAAGTCCTACTTTAATTGTAAATGTTTAATACTCGTATATAAAAAAATTAGTCGAAAGACTTAGTCCATCGTACACTTTATAACTTGTGACACTCACGGACAGATATGATGTTTGCTTCTGTTCACTATATAAGGAAACTCGGGGGAAGACACAACATTTAAGGATTTTTCGATTAGAGTACACTGATAATTGAAATGACACGACCATAAAAAATGCACTTTATTTTTCAATATTTAATTGGTTATGTGCACAAGTTAGTTCTCTTCTTAGTATGAAAATAAATTAGAAATTTAATGTTAAAGAAATTCATTTAATTGTAGCATTTCCCCCCATATACGGGAGAAGATGCCGCGAGTCATGGAGTAAGATGCAACACGACCACAGGAAATAAAAAAAATAAGATAAACATTACAAAGTTAAATATAAAGCAAGAATAACTATAAAAAAACAAAAAAATAAATTCTTTCATAATTATCTTGATAAAAATAATAACAGTATAAGTTCGAATGATAGCTTAAACAACATTTCACTCAGGGCAAATGATTATCATTGCAATTTTCGTGCAATTATTTGTTGCATTCGATGCACTTAACCCAGTCATTATAGAATTATTGTAATTTTTTTTATATAAATTTATTTAAAACCGTTTATTATAAGATTACCCTTTATACACAGCACACAAAAAAACATCCTTATTAACCTCATCAAAACTGTCACCACTAGTATCCAGAGGAATTTCTTCGCTTGAGGATGACAAACTGACGCGTCTCTTTCTTCTGTTTCTTTGATGGTTTCTTGTAAGTTGTTTGGACCTTACCTACCTTTTCCTGCATAGTTGCTCTCTTCTCTGGTTGGTTCAGTTAACACTTTTGAAGTTGATTTTTTACGCCCGTTTGGTTTGCTTTTTCTGACGAAAGGAATAAGGCTGTGCTCCTGTGTTCTGTGCTGATGGAAGCAACCGATGGTGACAGACAAGTTATCGTTAATTAACTTTAAGGATTATTAATTATAATAAGAATTATTAATTTTACTTATATGTTATACAAAAGAATACAGTGTTAAAATTTAAAAAAACGAACACCAAATTTTAAAACTCATTTCATTTATTTCCGAATCATGTGGCGTCTTCCACCAAGTATAGAGGGAAAATGCCACACACGCTTATTTCGTTATTGCTACAGTGTTATGGCCGTATCTACATGCATCGTATGTGTAACTCACTTATATTGCTAATATCTCATTTAAAACAACAAGTACGTTTATAGACACTAAATATGAGGAACGTAATATTATAAAAGTTGAATCTCGGACTAGACTCTTCACACAAGTGACTCAAAATTACCATTTTTTCGATGTGTAAAAGTACTATTAAAAACTGGCATCTTCACCCGAATAGCTTTAATATAAGTTTGAAAAAAAATAGTGCTGGATTTCTTGAAATAGTAGGAAATTTTTATGTTTTAACTTCAATTTTGAAAACCATTATACATTTTTAATGTTTTATAAGCGAATAAAAAGAAATCTTTCTATATTTCTTTGATAGCTTTATTGAATTAGTTCTCTTCTCGATACGGATCATTAAAACAATTTTACTATTTCGACGTTTGTAAAAATTGGATAAATTAGGGAAGAGGTATTTAGCCTCGGTTTTTCCGGACAGCATGCCTATGACAGCTATTTCAAACAGGCCACAACATAAGGATTAAAAGGTGCGATGAATCTGTACGGAACCTTTCCACTAATATTCTTAGGCGTCTTTCAAGGGAATATAAATTCGCGTTTATTTCCAATCAACTCCAAAAAGAAGTATGGAATATTTAAATTAGATAAGGTATTTAAGTCGAGGGTTGCGAGATAGTAAGAGAGATGAGGGTAGGCTATTGAGCCTGTAACGTTAAACGCATAATTAAAAGATTCAAAGAGAATAGATTCGTGAAGACGTCGTGCTGCTAGACGTACCAGAAAGCTGATATAAGCCAGCGATAATTATAATTCACTTACGCTTAAAGTAAGCGTCAGTTTGAGCAATCTAGAGATATACAACCAAACGAGAACAATCGTTTCCCTAACAGGAATCGACAAGAAAATTGGAGGGAAACGAGAGGTAATAATAGATATGAGGACAATAGTAGACCATGGAGAGAGTTCAATAGATTAGAGATTCAAGGTGTTGTGGATAATCAGAGATTCCATGGTCGACGCCGAGGTGGTCAATCGATCATAGATTCCACATTCAAGGCGGTCGACAAGGTGGTTCGAGGAATAGTTCTTTCAGGGGTCAGAATGATCGAAACAGATATTTAAACTTTAAGAGAACGATGCGAGTATGGGGGTGATCGATTGCGTTGTACGGAAAATCCTCCAGATACAGAACACCAAACTATTAGGGTATCCTCATTACGAATGACTCCAGTAGATTTACCGTATGTCCCTATTCTTTTAAATGAGACATTAATTACAGCCCTTTGCGACACGGGGGCGGAGAAATCTTTCATATCGGAAGAGGTCTATCGCAAATATTTTTCGTATCGACCTCGTCAAAAGATGAAAGATAGAGTAGTGCCGGCGCAAGAAGCCCCATGTTGCCACTTAGGTCGGGTCGAATTATAGATTCAGATCCGAGAATTCCAGAAAACCTGGGAATTTCCCACTATTAACAATATGCAGTACCAATGCATTTTAAGCATTGATTTAATGAAGGAGTCCAAACTGACTTTAGATTTCGATAAGAAATCTTTGATCATTCCAGATGACCAAATTAAACAGTTGCTAAAAGTGGAAAAGTAGGTCGGGATTGATCTATCTGATACAAAGCTCGGTGAAGAACAAAAGCAAAACTTAAAGGATTTATTTAATAGTTTTAAGGGTCTATTTTCAGACCAGCCGGGGTTAACTCTTGTTTTATACCATGAAATCGATACTGGGGACCAGGGGCGGGTAGTGTCAAGTCCCTACCACTATGACAGGGTCAAACAAGGAATAATTAACTATCACATTGAGAAAATGTTACAGGAGGATACAATTGGTCCTATTCAATCCCCAAACGCGTCACCGGTGGTTTTAACGATTAAACATAATGACATTCCTCTGGATTCTCCAGAGGCGTATCGATTCGCGATAGAGTATCGCAAACTTAATGCAATAACTAAATACCCCCGATATCCATTACCGGTGATTGATGATCTAATAACAAACATTCCGCATACCGGAGGGATGTCAACATAGGATTTAAAAAGTGGCTATTTTCAATTGGCGATCAGTCCAAAAGATATCGAGAAAACCGCGTTTAAAGCACGAAATGGCACTTTTGCATTCCTCAGAATGCCATTCGGCCATTCAGGGGCGGCGCCAAATTTTCAAAAAGCCATCGACATGATATTAAAACCGGTTCTGGGACGTTTTGTGATGGTCTATATGGATGATGTTATTGCTACATCTCCATCGTTTAAAATGAAGCCACCCAAAAATAATAAAGAAGTGTCGAAGTTTTTAGGGATGGCATCAAAAATTCCTACCCCATTATGCAGATATATGTGAACTATTATATTGGTTAGAGAAAAAGAGGGCTAAATTTAATTGGTCGACAGAATCACAGGATTCTTTTGATAAGATAAAACGAGCATTAACTGAGGCACCAGTTTTGCAATTGCCGAATTTTACAGAACAGTTTAACTTATTTACTGATGCTAGTGGGGTCGGAATTGGTGCTGTGGTGAATCAAAACCACAGACTTATTGCATTCGCGTCTGGAACACTAAACAAGGCTGAAAGAAACTATACATTTATAGAATGCGAATGTTTGGCGTTGATATGGGCATTGAACAAGTTTAAAACTTATTTTGGATCACTACCGGTGAAGGTAATCACAGATCACGTGGCGTTAACAAAGCTCACGAATGGGAAAAACTTATCTAGTCGGATGATTAGATGGGCACTCAAGTTAACATAGTTTAGCATTGAATGGGAACATCGACCTGGTGTCCAGAACGTTGTTGCGGACGTATTGTCTAGGAATCCAATAGGCAATATGGATGGATCACAAATTTTGTGCGTAGCTCTTCGAGCCTTAGCTTTAAACTCCAGAGAACAACTCATTCGAGAACAACGGGAAGATTCTGAGTTAGGGCACATCTATCGTTATTTAGAAAATCCGGACAATGGCTTCGTTAATGTAACTGTATGCGAGGGTTGGTCCCAGGATTTTGAATTAATTGATGACCTACTCTTTTACACGAAATATTCTATAACTCTTGGAGAACTAAGAATGTACATTCCTAAATCTCTTCGCGAAGCAATAATGCAAGAATTTCATGATCTGCCATTAGCAGGCTATTTAGGAAAGAGGAAGACTTATTTAAAATTGCGTGACACATGTTATTTTCCTTATATGAGGAAATATATATTTGAATATGTATCAATCTGTGACTGGTGTCAAAGATTTAATTATAAAAACGCGATACCAGCTGGTCGATTAATTCCAATAGTATCGAATTACCCCAATGAAATCGTAACGTTAGACTTATTAGGCCCCTACCCCACATTCCGACCCGAAAGATATAGATTTATATTGGTAATAACTGACCACTTCACTAAGTAGAGTGAGCTTATACCTTTAAGAAAAGCTTCCACCCAGGCCATAGCTAACGCCCTTTTTGAAAATTATATTTCGCTATATGGAGCTCCTATTTCTTTGATTAGTGATAATGGTCCTCAATTTATATCCAAGTTCTTTGAATACCTAAGTCACAGGTTGGACATAAAACATATTAAAATGATAACATATTGGCCGCAGGCAAATTTAACGGAACAAGTTAATCGCACTTTACTGCAGATGATATCTTGTTTTGTAGAAGAAAATCACGATAACTGGGACCGATTTATCCATGAGTTCTCTTTCGCGCTGCGCACAGCAGTAAATGAAACGACAGGTAAAACTCCGGCTGAGTTATTCTTAGGTAAAAAAATTATAACACCTTTTCGTAAATTAATAAATGTAACGGAGGGTGCTGAATATGTGGGAGGAAATATTGAGAAATTATTCGATGAGGCAAGGCAGAATATACGGAAACAGCATAAAACATGAGAAAAATACTATAATCGGAAAAGGAGAGAGGCTAACATCAACGTCAATGATTTGGTGCTGGTACAAACTCATTTTAATAGTGGTGCAGGTAAGATAGTGGTCGGAATGTTTATGCCTAAGTTTGTAGTGCCATATAGAGCTATGGAAGTTCGGAATAACAATTTGATCATTTGGAAAAAGTGAAGAAGGGTCACAGTTAATATTGACCAAGTGCGAGTGTACCATCCAAGACAGTACGACACAATTATTTTTGATAGTATTGAGGAGAATCTATATGAAGGAAAGAGGTCTACTAATGGGTCGAGCAGGTCGCACCCGTGAAAATCCAAAAGCTCTAGTAAAACCTCGAGTGATAAAAGTAAGGGTCGTAAATCAAATAAGGGAACTTCCGGATTTGAGGGTCTTGGATTGAAGCGTTAAGTAAAGTCAAATGGGTCAGTGGAGAGGACTGATAAAAAGCGGTCCAAAATATGTGGGAAAAGATCTCTGCAGGGATCAGAACATGGAGACCACAAAAAAGACCAACCCCAGTACCACCACAGGGGATAAGGAGAACAGTCCCATACTCTATAACCTCTATAAACCATAAATATAGGAGACCTAATAATCTTTCATAAGGACCAGAATCAATTCCAGGTACATCACATCAACTAGATATAAGGCAGTGCAATCCACATACAAAAGAGAGCAGACAAGGAGCAAGAGTCCAGTATGACAGGGCCCAGGAGACAAGGAGAACACCTAGCAAAGGACACCATGCAGCTGAGGAGAGACCAGTCTAGTCTAGGCAGACGACAGCAGTGAGACCTTGTCCATACTACCTACGGAGCCGCTTAAAGGAGCTTGAAGGAATACCAGAGGAGCAAAGGAGCACTGGGATCAACAGTCTACCGCAGTACAACCTCGTGAGAAGGAGTCTCAGCACGGGGCGAAGCCTTAGACGGAGATCCGGCGGTTAAGGAGCGAATAGAGTACAAAGAAGAAAATCAGGTTGTATCGTTTCTTTTTTTTTCTCCTTTCGAACAAGTGGTCGGAAGAATTATTGCAATGAATCAAGTCACGGGATGATGTTTAAAATTTAAGAAGCCAAGCAAAAGTGTACACTACAATGAGTGTGTTTTTCTAGAAGAGAAAAATAAGCTTTTGTCTAGTTACTTTTTTATATAAATATGGAGAAAAACAATTGTAAAAATGCATTTGTTTACTTCTATGTATGACTTCGTTAAGATGCGACAATTCCTTTGGTTATTTGATTTAATGGTTTATTGAAAAATGTTTGAAATTGTATTTATATGTATGTATATATATTTTTTCTCACATCTGGTGTCTTGGGACGCGGCATAATTAGAGAGTGCTAACATTAACACTAACAAGTGCAGCATGCATGGAATGGGAATTTTAAGGAGCCAGATGACTTAATTGAGATATAAGAAAATGATGTGTAAAATGTGAATGTGTTTGTACATACAGTATATGCTTGTTTCTGTAGACTACTTAAATATTTCTTGTTTCAGGGTAGCTGACCCTGATCATTGTATAGAAAGTGACAATTCAATGAAGCAAGAATAAGTTTGTATAGTATTTAAGTAGTTAAATAAAGCACACAGGCAGGTTTTTTCTTTTCCACTTCGGTGGTTTTTTCCTCACCTCTGATTCAAATGGGTGTGCTGTAGGGAAATCTAAATCTGCAAATGTTATGTCAAACAAAAATTTCAAACGAAGTTTGTGGTCGTAATGCTTTTATTTCCCTTAGAGTAGGAGAATTCGTAAAGTATCCGATGATTAGATATATATTAAAGTCTTATAGGCTATGGATTAAGTTTTAGAATTGGTTACGTAATTTAATTTAGGCTATTTGTGACCTTCCAATAAATCCCGTTTCTTTTTTGGAGGAGGTTGTGACGAATCTGTACGGAACCTTTCCACTAATATTCTTAGGCGTCTTTTTGGGGATTATAAATTAGCGTATATTTCCAATCAACTCCAAAAAGCGAACGGGATATGCAAAGTAGATAGGGTATTTAAGAAGAGCGTTGTAAGCTAGCAAGGATGAAGGCTATTGAGCCAGCAGCAGTAGCCTCAAGTTTGGAGGATTCAATTGGATTGCGATATCGAAGAGTTATGGTTAGTAATCTACGAAGGCATCTTGTGAAGATACCTAAGTGTTGTAAAGTGATATAATTTAGTTTATTATCGCATAAAACAATCGTTAGTTTTATGAAATTAGTTGAAGTTCATGAAAGCTAATAATTCGAGTTACGTGTTTTTCTCGAACCTCTTATTTCGGTAGACCTTATTTGATCATACGCGTAATTATTGATTGATTTCATAATTTGTAATTTAATTTAATATCAAAGGTAAATCTCTTTTGTTTGACGTAACATAGAAATATTATATGTTATTAGAGTCTCTGATAGTTGAATCAATATAATAAATACAATTTATTACTATACAAATGGCTCTTAGTGAATCTTTGCCTCGAATTAATCTTGGTGTCCAGGGTAACACACACACACACATATGTATATATATAAATGTATGTGGGAGACAACAAGGAGTCCAAGACATTTGTCTTTCTTCAGATTTATTTAAACTTAACAAAAATTAATTTAAAAAAAAGGTAGCTATTCTACGATTAGATTTCCATGATGTGACGACGGAAACGCCTGCTCGAGCACCTCAGTCTCTTTCTCCATTTTTTTCTCAATGGTCAAAGTTTTTGTTTCACATTGGATCAGCTGCGCCTGCGCGTGAAGACTGCGTGCTTTGTTTCGTTGAGAGATTCAATTGGATGACGACTCCAAAACCGATTCCACAACGGCCAACCTGACTGTACGCTGTCCGCAGCGGTACTTATTTCATTTTTTTTTTCATGGAGACCAGAGGAGAATCAGAAACATACAAAAAAAGACGGAACAGACAAGGACTATACAACAAATACACAAAGATTTAACATAGCATTATTTTGTTCAACTAGACAGTTTCTCCCCACATCTTCATGTGGTCTGCTGCTGTGGATGTAGTATTGGCCCAATATCATTCAACGATATCGGAGGTTCTGAAAGAACAGAGAGAAAAATTTCCCCATCATATGAAGGCACTTCTTCGACATCCGGAAGGTTCAACAGGGAAACATTGTGTATCACAGGCATGGCATGATTCTGAGATGACGATAGTACGGTAGGAAAGCCAGAGTTGGTAACCACAACGGTGTTGTAGGTTTTTAAAACAGAGGACGACGTGTACGTTACCGACGGAGAGTTACGCTGCTTCTCAGTTTCTGACATGCCACTCTCGGGCCCAAACCCGTTGATTTGCGGAATGTGGTTCTGATGAACGGAATCATTTATTTTGCTATCTTGGTCTTTATCAGTTCCATCAGGCATAAGAACGCCTTTTTAATAAGCTCTTCTTTGGTTGAACGCATCGATATTTTCCTCTCTAGAGTTCTGGACGTCTGTTCAAAACGATCGCTCTTTTTCTTCCGTTTCCACTTCCAGGGCTCGAAGAGCCTCCCGAGCATCGCGAACCGACTATGTTTACCCTCCATAGGTGAAGGGGTGGGCAACCGGGAGTTGGAGCCCACGGAACTCGTTTTCATGGCACCATTGACTTTCTTACACAATACTATAGGTGAACAATAATCAGAACAACCTTCTCTTATAATACCTAGTTGTAACCAATCATCAATTTGATCGTTTACCTGTAATTTCTCAGAACAAGATAAACCTCTGGCTCTCTGACATACAAAGGAATATCATCTTTTAATATAATACTCATTTTTAACTTAGTACTCTTAATTTTATTAGGTTTATAATTCTTAATTAGAGAACTCAAAACATTTCTAATATTAAAGTTTTTAACATGTGACAAATCATAACTAGAGTTTTCTATCACATTGCAACAGTAAAAATAGAATAAGCGCCTAAAGAGGATTCACTTTCATTCAATAAAACATCGCTCTTTGCGTGGCTTATTTTCTTTATTTCAGTATATACACTGGGATGTATAATAAATTCTTTGATCAAGGTCGGTGATATTGCCGTTCGAACACTTAAACTGGGAGAGTGCTGAGTAAGAGAAATATTTATTGGTGCAACTTCTACCATACGCTTTTCGTTAAAACAAGAGCTTAATGTTATTCTTCCTTCGGAAGGTTTGCTCAATCTAGTTAGTGAGGAATTTAGAACTGGGATCTGGCAACCTGAATCAATCAAGGCTGTTACGGGCTGAATTTCTACAAAAAATGTTTACGTATTGGAGCTAATGTGCGAACTCATCGCTTTTTTGTTTTTCGCTCTTGACTTTCAAATTATTCGCATTTTTTCTATTATGGATGTGGCCGTTAGATTCTTTAGGCTTAAAACGCTTCTCACAATCTCTTGCGTAATGAGATGAATCACCGCATATGTAGCAATTTTTATTTTGTCTTTCAAGATTTGGGGGATAGCTATCTTTAATCTTTGGTTTATAGTTTCGTGGTCTATTTTTAAAGGGGTCTTCGGTATATCCACAAGCAATAGGAGTTTCCTTACGTGATCCGCTTCTAGATGAAATATAAATATCACACTCTTTAGCTAAATCAATAGGCCTAAACCAATATTCCGCTTCTCGAATGCCAATATGAGTTGCGGTTTCCTTATGTAAAGTTTCAAATAATTTATCAGAAATTAAAAGATCACATAGAGATTCAAAGGAATTAACTTTTCTTAACGAACAATAATATTGTAAGTTTGCTGTCAATCTTGCAGCAAATTGGATGTATGTCTCGCCTGATGATTTTACAGCATTTTTAAATGAGTTTAAACACTCACGAGGGGTTACTTGGAATTCTCTGAGTACTATAGATTTTAGTTTTTCATAGTCATTTAATTCCTCCTTTTTAATATACAATAAGACATTATGAGCTCTTTCGCCCAGAAGATTTATTAAAATTTCAGATTTATATTCGTCATTTATTTTCTTGGTTAAAAATGCGCGTTCTAATGATTGGAAGAACAGATTAAAATTTTCAGATCTGGTGGGAACAGGAAGAGATAAAGTTTTAATGCTTTTGATCATATTTTCTGTGTTTGTTTCGAACTGTTTCTCTTCGACTTTAGCTGCAGGATTTAAACTTAATGCTATATTTTTAGCCGTTTGAAGTTTGACTTCTTTTTCTAACTGTGCTAACTGTAGTTTTGCGAGCTCAATTTTCTGTTTTTCTAAAGTTGCCTCTCTTTCGTTTCGCGATACCCTCTCCTCTATACAGTTTTTAATTAAAGTTTTAACGAAATCTGCATCACTTTCAAATGTACTACTCTTCTCAGTTTTAGTCTTTAGTTTAGCTATGGTGTCCGTACTCTCCACAGTACCGTCTAGATCCTCAACAACTCTTCTGAGATCCTCTTTAAGAGCGTTTTTATACATTTTAGAAAAAATATGGAAAGATACTACCTTTTTTTTCTAGCTCCTTTGTTGCTCGCACGTACGATGTATCCAATAATTGAAGAAAAAAACATTGATTCTCTTCCACGCAGATGTACACAGATCCCACAACCTCTTCGCAGGTTATATCGTTAGACGAAAAATAGTTCTTGAAATTGTTAAAATGACACCTCTTCGCAGGTGTTAAATCAATAGTTCCGGCCTCTAAAAAGGCGGAATATTCACGCTGGGTTTGAATGAAAAATTCAACCTCTACACAGATTGAGCGAAGTTTCCAAAAAATGGCAGCGCGTCTCCTCCACGGACGCTTCTTTTGTTCACGCGTTCCAAACTTTGATCAAAATCCCGGCCGAGCCCCCATAATTTGTGGGAGACAACAAGGGGGTCCAAGACATTTGTCTTTCTTCAGATTTATTTAAACTTAACAAAAATTATTTAAAAAAAAGGTAACTATTCTACAATTAGATTTCCATGATGTGACGACGGGAACGCCTGCTCGCGTACCTCAGTCTCTTTCTCCGTTTTTTTTCTCAATGGTCAAAGTTTTTGTTTTACATTGGATCAGCTGCGCCTGCGCGCGAAGACTGCGTGCTTTGTTTCCTTGAGAGATTCAATTGGATGACGACTCCACAATCGATTCCCACACACACACACACACACACACACACACACACACACACACACACACACACACACACACACACACACACACACACACACACACACACACACACACACACACACACACACACACACACACACACACACACACATACACACACACACACACACATATATATATATATATATATATATATATATATATATATATACTGCTGCCCACACAAGGTGCAACAACTTGACGGAAACGTGCAACTCATTTTAAATTTATAGCATGCATTGGCGGCTATAAAATATGCAAATCTTTAGCATTATAACGCAGACGCACATCACGGGCTACTGTAATGCCACCCACAAGGGCAAAACAGATTGGCCGTTTGAAAAACATGGTAATTGTTTTTTTTGCATAAGCTACTTACTTTTGCCTCGTGGAAGACATCGAGCGTCTTTTGACTAAGTTTCTGAATTCGACTAATGAAGAATAGTAGCTTATAGGAGTTGCAGATTATATTTCGCAGAAATCAGTCAACGTGTTCGACGAAACCAAGCAACTGTAATGCGGATCTGTCATCGCTGGACGCAGGAGGAAACGACGGTCCAATGGGGTAGATCGCACCCACAGCGTTGCACCACTGCTCGTGATGACAAGTGTGTTGTGCAGAAGGCATTTTTTATACCGAGCAGTTCTTAGCCAGCAATATATACAACATTGCAGCATTCATCTCTCACTAGTTTCTAAAATCTCAAATAACAATATTGATATTTAAATCTGAAGTCATTTCTCTTACCCAAATGTAGTATATTAAAAATTAAATATACGACTATGTATCATTATATTATAACAACATTTATTTTATAATAAATGGATAATGTTAATATTTATTCATAAATTTTTCTGAAAAAATTTTCATAGTTTTCAAATCTTTCTCCATGCAGATAGAGTCGCATATGCCGCTGTATAGTTATTGATTTATCGATTGATGCATCTTTAGTTACTTCCACAGTCAACGAGATAAATTAAAGTTTCAGATGAAGTAATTGTTCTAAGTAATATGAGAGGTAATTAATTTGCTCAATAAGACTTAAATAAGTACTCGTTCATTTTCGAGTGCATAGTTAGAATATCTGGTACTTTAAGATGCTTAGTTCAGTTTGAGGAAGAATGACTTTTTTTATTTATTGATTCATTATTTCTTCACTTCTTGCGAAGTCTTTTATGGTACAGATTTGAAGAAACTGTTAGTCTCCCCGCGATTATTATGGGGAGATACACAAGTCGATTTGTAAAGTGAAATTTCAAGATCATTGTATTATGCAATTTCTTTTTACATGAAGTCTTTTTTTCTTTTGGGAGTTTTTGCTTAAATTGATATTCAGTTTCAATGATCCTTTCGTTATGTGGTAAATCTGAGGTAGTTTTAAATTGTTTCCGAATTCAATATACACTAACACAAAATTGTTAGGTTACTTCAAATTTTCGATTATTTAACACTATTCATTTTGAAAAACATTACTGTATTTCAATTTAATATTGTAACAGTCCATAACTGTAACAGAACTGCTAACGGCGTGTGGTATAATTGTTAAGATGTCTGTTCCACCCTCAGTCGTACGTGTGTGTTTGTGTAACATCTTTTTTTATGTATTTAATCTGATTTCTGTGATGTGAGGTGCCCGTGTGCTGTCCCCTCAAAATAAAATGTGGGTTCTTAACCTACCTGGATGAGATAATCTTCCTTCAAATACTCCAAAACGCATTGCACTCACGCATGCAAGACGTTACACAATATTAACTATTTCTTATATTATTACTTCTACAATAATTTTAAAGCTTTTACTTTTTATATTCCTATATTATTTACTGGTAATCATTGGGTTTTATCCATATTGATCCTCCTTACCACGTGTTATTTTGCATTCATATGATGGTAATAAGTTAAAATAGTCAATGGAAGTGATTGTGTATACAACGGATTAAATGGGCTGGTCACGTTATCAGAATGAACGAAGACTGCACCACTAAAATGTCTTCAATGCTGAACCAATTGACCCACGAAGAAAGGGCAGGCTAAATCTTAGATGGATTGATAGCCTAGAAAAATATCTCATAGTTTTTAGAACTAGGAATAGATGAACACTAGCAGGAAATAGGCTGACCTGGAAAAGGCTTCTTGAGAAAGCCAAGGCCCACCCTGGGCTGTCGTGCCACTGAGGAAGGAGGGAAGTGATTGTGCTTCAAATAATCGTGACAAAACTCTTTAATGATTTAAAATAACATGAGATATTCAAACAGCTCTTTGCTTTATTATTGGATGCAATTTGCATAATTAATAGATGCCCTTTCTTAGTGTCACTTAAAGAAATATTAAACTAGAGATACCACAACTAATATAAGTATCATCTTGGTCACACAGTAGAGATAAAAAATAAAGAAACCATTTTTAATACTGTACCTTAGGATGACAACTTTCACTGTATACGGTAGACGTTATACACATTTCTAATTGTAATTTTTTGAAAAATAACAGTATGTGTTTAAAAATTAAAATGAACTTCGTTGAAGGGATGTGAAACACTAAATATTTCTGAAAATAATTAATCATCTCGAAATTTTATACGCAAATTATTTCATACTAAGAAGTAGAATCGTACCATTTTCAAAGTCAACGAATCTTAAAAGCGACCATTGCGCCAGTTTCTACCGTGCATTTAACCCTTCTACACTACTATTACTGAACTTATATTGATTGAATGTTTATTAACTTCATTCTCACAAAAGCCTCCCAAAGGCTATTGGTGTAGGAACTAATAATTTGGTACCTCGATCACGTGACTAGGGTGACACCAGACCTTACTGTTTGCAAATGATTAGAACATCTCAGTGATCACGCATGTGTGGGACAAAAAATACTCTTTAACCGACAAAGTGAGATACATACGAAAAACACTACAAAAAGGCATTGAAACGTGTGACTCTTCCAAACTTCAGTGCCACACAAACATTTAATGGGAATTGAATATAGCAGCGTAATCACAGGCAGTGCGTAAATAGACTCTCATATCATGCAATGGTCACTCGCACATAAAATAATGCTACAACAATTATGCATGCGTATAAGATATACCATGGGAAACAGTTAAAGAGGATATCCTGGCAATGGACTATGCAATATGACGTTACAATGGGGAAAGCAATACCTTATTCACATAATGATGAAGGGCAGTACGGCTACCTCTCTGGGGTGTTTCAACGGAAGAGCACATATACAAATGCATAAAAGTCTTCCCCTCCACCCGATATGTCAACGTCTGCAATGAATGTCATGTGTTATACTGGTGTTCAGAATTAAGATAATTTCTATATTTTGTGTATTATCTTTGGAGCTACTGAACAGATTTTAATAAATTTTAGGGTACATAGGGATGATATAATTTTTAAAAAAATGATTGTTCAAGACTTAAAATACACACGCGTGATCGTGCGTAGAACTCATCGAATTCGAAAGGTATGAAACAGCTAACATAACTAAAAAATTGATTTATAGGAGGTATTATGCCCTTTTTCACCGTGATTTTATGACTGAAATAAGGGAATTTATGAACTCCTCTGGAAATTAATCCCATTCAATCGACAACTCTATTTTTGGGCATTGAATGACTCTCGGAGGTAGTTTACGAGTTGCAGTTGCCCTTACCAGAACACTAGAGATATAACTGACCAATCCATTCGGCGGATATCCTCACTTTATAGAAATTCATCGACCAGATGAGCTCTGCATGCCTCGAGTTCTAATACATTAATATAAAGTCAGGGCCAACTGTACGGGTGAAAAGGCGAACATAGTACTCCAAGACCCCATCCCTATATCTCGCAGCAGTTACAGTGCCTCTTTCAAAAACATATTGGTGTGTGTGTGGCCATCTGAATGAATATCTGCCTAGACTATCAAGCTTCCACTATTGTAATGGACATTGGAAGGCAGGTAGTGGGTTTCTGGTAATATATTGGAGACCATTCAAAGCTTGAAAGCAGAATTTCTGAATGAGTGGAATAGTCACAGAAAAATATTAATTCACTTATTTCAGGTGTAAAATTATGGTGTGAGGCCGGTTTATCTGAAAGATGGCCATACTCACTATAAACCATTTTTCTTTGTTATATTCTGCAAACGTTTTTACATACCTTACAACTTCAAAGAGTGTATCGCACGATCACGCGTGTGTATTTAAGCTGTTGAATAATTATTTTATGATCCCTATTAAAATATATCCAGTAGTTCCAGAGATAATCGACAAAATCAAAAAATTCTCTTAATTTTGAACACCAGTATACTAGGAAGTATTTAACTCCTCGGGATCTTCTTGACTCTGAACCAATGACGTCTGCGGCTACAATAGGATCCCCTACATAGTCAGTGGAGGTGAGGATTGGTAACAAAAATCCGAATCTGAATGTGTACTTGTCAACAGATTTAATTGTCTTTTACTAGAGAGTCGTACTTCGCGTCATACTGGGTGAAAAATGATGATATAGTATGCTGTACTTTTAAATACACTGTGTGGTTGTGCTTGCTTTAAATTCTAAAGATCTTAAGCAACGAGTATTACATCACAGAAATCCTTCCAGAAATGCATAGCCAAAGCTATATTTTAGAACACGTGTTCATCCACATGTTATTGAGAATGTACAATACTTTTTCAGCACTCTATAAGTTTCTTTTCGTACATGCCTGCTCATTTCTAGGATCATTTTCCGTTTGAGCCTATTTGTCAAAGACACACTCGATCCGTTGGAGTGAGTGACTGAGTGTGGTGATTTATGGCGCAAGAACCAGATTTGGTTATACTGCGCCAAAAATTTGTTAAAATACTAAAATATTCTTAAAAATACGCACGAAATAAAAATACAAGCATATATATTTATCTATGTACATGCCTGCATACACATACAACTGGTGTGCAAAAATTAAGGACGAAGTCGAAAAATTAGCATATCAGTTGAACGAAGAGGCAGAGCGGACAGAAAGACCAATCAGGAGATTAAGTAAGGTGATGAACGGTAGCACATGCACAGATATGCAGGTAGACGTAATGGGGGAGTGTCTGAGTAGTATAAAGCATGTTGTCGGTTAAGAACAGTATTTCTGGCAAAGAGATTGTGCACGCCGTATAGCAGTTAAAATCACACCGAGTTGCTGCCTCAGCTAGAAATGGCGAATAATCAATCTGTTAGACGACATCTGGATGCTTTTACCCGAGGTCGAATCATTGGGAAGTTGGAGGAAGGCCGCAGTGTGACAAGTGTGGCTGCAGAGTTCGGAATTGCTCACATCATCGTTTCACGACTTTGGAGACAATTTCAAACTACAGGAACAGCTATCCGGGGGTTCAGTAGTGGTCGTCCACGAGGAACCACACCCACAGATGACCGGTACATTGTCTTACAGGCCAGAAGAAGCAGGCGGCAGACAGCGTGAGAAATCGCTAGACACACGACACAGGCGACTGGACGACCGATATCGCGTTTTACCGTGGCCAGAAGACTGCACGGTGGTGGTCTGTTTGCACGACGCCCTGTACGGTGTGTACCTTTAACGCCTTCCCATCGAAGAAAGCGTTCTCTGTGGTGCCGGGAACACCGGAATTGGAGAGACAATGAATGGGGACGAGTACTCTTTACAGATGAGAGCAGATTCAGTTTAGGTAGCGATTCTCATCGCATACTCATCTGGAGAGAGCGGGGAAGCGGCAATCATCCCTCGAACATCTTTAAAGGGACAGGTATAGAGATCGCGGTGTTCTCATTTGGGGAGGCATCATGCTTGGTAGTCGTACAGACCTTCACATCTTCGACGCAGGTTCAGTCAACGGGATCCGTTAATGTAACGAGATTCTTCTTCCATATGTGCGTCTTTTTAGAGGTGCTATGGGTCTGCAGTTCCTTTTCATGGACGACAATGCACAATGTCATCGCACAGTAGCTGCCGAAATGCTCTTAGAGAGTGAGGATATTGAACGTATGGATTGGCCGGCACGATCTCCGGATCTCAATCCCATCGAGCATGTATGGGATTTTCTAGACAGACGCTTGGCAGCTCGTACCTTACCACCAGTAACGATTCGGGAGTTTCGATTGGCGCTGCAAGACGAATGGGCAGCAATGCCTCAACAACTCATTGACACCCTCATTCTCAGCATGGGCAGGTGGCCGCGGTAGCCGAGTGGTATAGGTATCGGACTGTGGCTTGCTTTGTCATAGGTTCGAGCCCAGTACCACTAAAGACCCGCCGTGTAGGGCAGCGATGCACGTTAAATCTGTCGAGAGCTGAAACGTCCTACCGTTGGTGTGGTGTGGTAGTTAGGAGAGGGGGGTGCCAGCTCAGATGTCGTCCCCGTTACTTGACCATGGTTCAAAATTACGTGGTCCGTCGCCAAAAGCCCTCGTGTAGCTGAACAGTGCGACGTTAATATTCAATCAATCAATCTCAGCATGGGCAGACGCTGTGAAACCTGCCTAGCAGTCAGGGTAGATCATATCCCCTACTAAAGACCGGATGTTTCTTGCCGGACACCCATCACAGGGATGTTTTGGCCTTCAGTCGAATTGCGCTCATTGCTACTTTTTCAATAAAGCTTCTTTTTATCTCTCTGATTTCTCTTTAAGTAAGTGTTGCTAACATTACACATGTCCTTACGTATTGGGGATCTTATGGTATTAAATGTGTTGAATTGGAAAGTTTTGTACAAAGTTATATTGAAAAAACCGTCTCGTCCTTAATTTTTGCACACCAGTGTGTATATATATATATATATATATATATATATATATATATATATATATATATATATATATATATATATATATATATATATATATATATACTGGTGTGCAAAATATTGTGCGTATATATATATATATACAATATTTTAAAAGACCTTATGAATTTTAGCTACCATTCTCAATATGAAACTACTTTTAAAGATATAAAACAGAAAATTTATGAATTACAAAAGAATTTTATTATAGTTTACATTGATAAAGTACCTGGTAACTATATGCTGTGATTTGCAAGTATTTTTATTATAATATTCTTTATGATCACTTTCTTAATAATGGTTCTTTTAAGAAATTAGATTTGTCACATAATGAAATTAGTAATCGTATTATTGCTATTTATAAAAAATTAGGTTATTGTATTCCTAAAATTAAGCATCCATATATTTTTTTAACTCCAAAATTCCATAAAAGTCCGGTTAAATTTAGAACTGTGACAAATGGTTTTAGAACATATATTACTACTGCAGGCAAATTACTTCATAATATTATACAAAACTTTATTAATCAACAATGTAATAAAGCTATAATTAAAAATAGTAAAGAGATTATAGATTTTTTTAATAATAGAAATATTTATTCTGTTCATAGTTATGACTTTGAAGATCATTTCAATTCCATTGATTTATATGATATTATTAAAGTAATTTTAGAAAACCACAGTATGTATAACCTTAATATTAATTTTAACAAATTTAAAACTCTCATAGATTTTGTCTTAAAAGAAAATTACACCAATTTTAATGGTTCTTTATATAAACAAGAGAAAGGACTCCCACAAGGGGGCCCAGCTAGTAATAGTTTGGCTAACCTTTATTTACATTTTTATGAATTTAATTATGTTATTAATAATGACTACTACATTTTTAGATATATTGATGATTTAATTATTTTTGGTAAAAATGATAATTTAAATCCTATTATTAATTTTTATTCGTCCTACTTAAACTTAGTTAAAATTAATAGTAATCCAATCAAAACAAATTACCTAGATGTATCACTGTATATTAAGGATTTGAAACTACATAGTAATATTTATGATAAAAGAGATGCCTTTAATTTTAATATCATCAAAGTGCCTTTCTGGAATTCTAATTTATCAATATCTATATATAGAAATATTATTTTTAACTATATTTATCGCAATAATGTATTAGTTAGCGATAAAGCTAATATTTTTTAAATCTTAAAAAATTTTTAATCGCTGTTTTGAACATGGATACCCTGCTAACTTTCTTTGTAATTATATTTTAATGGGTTTTTATGATACAATTTATATTACTGTAATTATTTACTATTTTTATGTTTTGTAATTTTTTTAATTTAGACAATATCTATTTTATCCTACAATTATTAATTAGATGGCGCCACATGCTTATTCTCTATTTTTTTTTTATAATATCTATTTTTTTGAGTTTCTTTTATATTTTAAGCTAATTTTATAGAATTTTTATTTTTTTTTATGATTTTTTAAAAGTATATATATATATATATATATATATATATATATATATATATATATATATATTTCTTATTATCGTATATCGAATCGCATTTAATCGTTTCTTATATCGTATCGCAATTAACTTTATGCGGTACTGCTTTCCTTATTTGGCGGGAACATGTTAAAACAATTTTTTCAATGTTGTTTAGATCATGAATACCCTTTTAATTTCTTAAGAACTTATATTCATCACAAATACATTAACCGTCTTGCTACTTCGAATTCCAAAACCACCACACAACAATAGGATTTCAAAGTCAGCATGTTAGTGGTCTTGCTGTGAAGATTATATCATAACACTCATATCACAGTTTACATTTTTACCTAGCAAATTTACATTTTTGACAATCAACTAATTCAAATTCTACCGTATTTGATTGTCGTCTTTTTTTATACCTGTCTTTGCTGGTTGGTTTAAAAGTCAGCTCAAAAGATGTGTTTATGTATTTTCGAATTTTTTAACTTGGTGAATAATCGATTTTCATTAATGTCAAGACGCTTGATTCTTCTCGTAAAAGCACTGTGAGTAAAGAAATTTTGTTAAATTATTTCTTGAAAGATACTTTTCTTATGTAATTGTTTTAGCATTTTTCTACTTTTCTTACGTAATTATTTTGTGATTTTTCTGCATTAAGAGTTTGGGAGAGTTTGTTACATAATAGTAATGAGTGGTTTTTTCATACTCTCTGAGTTACCCAAACTCTGAAGTTTTGTTTATTTTATTTTATTTGGTTTTCCTACCGAGTTGCAAAGGGGGAAGTTTGGCGCTTTCAAACTAGTTTAACCCCACTTATTGGGTCCTAAGTCCGAAATTGCTTTCTGACTCGCTATATTCTTCTTTTTTGTAGTTTCTTTTTTTATTTCTCTATAATTTTGTTCTTCATGTTCAGGTTTTATATTTTTATTATGCTATTTCTTGTTATGTTCTTTATCTATTATTTCTTATTTTTGATATATAATACATATTTCTTTTATATATATATATATATATATATATATATATATATATATATATATATATATATATATATATATATATATATATATATATATATATATGTACACTGCTAGTCACACAAAATGCAACACCCTGAAGGAAGCATGCATAACATGTGAAATTTACATCATGCGTTAGCGGCGATGAAATATGCAAATCATTAGGATTATGGCACACAGGTACATCACGGCGACCTTAGAGCTACCTGTAAGCAATATATAAGGGAAGAACAGGTTGGTGATTTGAAATACGGCAATTGTTTTTTTTCTCGTGCGGATATATATATTTTTTTTGCTTAAGCTATTTACTAATGCCTTGTAGAAGACATGGAGCGTTTTTTGAACAAGTTTCTGAATTCACCCCAAGAAGAATAGCAGACTATAGCGATTGCAGATTATCCTTCAGAGAAATCGATCAACCTGTTGGGCTGATTTATTGGATTTCACTGTCGTACCCCTCTAGTACGCATTGCCGGCACATTAAACAGCCAGTGCCACGTCTCGTGCGTTATCCCATTCGTTCAGCGCTTGCCATCAGCCGTATTCCAACAAGATAATGCGTGGCCGCACTTGGCACTCAATGTTCAAGAAATCTTCTTTACCCATCAGACTGAACGCGCCTGTTTTTCTCCCGATCTATCGCCAATCAAAACATGTGGTCCATGCTTGCCCAACGACTGTGGACGGGGATACACCACCCGCGGCTACATCAGATCAACTTTGGCAAAATGTGGTAGCCACATGGACTCTAAGCATACATCCAAGGCTTCTTTGATTCTTTGCCGAGGCATGTGGCAGTATTATAGCCAACAATGGCGGCTACACTAACTACTGATTTTGTCATCATCCAGAGGCGGTGACTTGTAATTGTAATTCTTTGATATTTTTATAAATGTTATTTTCCATATAAATTTCGCTGTTATATCTTTGGTTCTTCTTAGTGTTACGTTTTGTGTGGCCAACAGAGTATATATGAATGAAAAATTTAGATAAACAGAAATTTCTCGCATTTAGATATATAGATCTATAGATATTTATTATATAAATGCGAAAGTTTGTGGGGATGTTAGGCCTCTTTCACGCAAAAACAACTGAATGGATAGTAAAGAAACTTTACAGTAATATAGCTTATACATCAAAATAACACATAAGCTATAATTTATAGCATAGGCAATAACTTATAAACATATTGTGTGAAGTGTCCAAAATATAACGATATTTGTCAAGTAAGTAGGAAAAAATTCTGCCGTATGCAAGCAGTGCTGGCGTGCGCTGCAAAAAAAGCCCACGACAGCATGTATCTATCTTTTGTTTGTGAAGAAAAACCTTTTGTTTTGGCTATGCAAGGTGCTCGCTTCTAATTAATTCCCGTGTTCAGCATAATCCCTATTTTTTTTTATTTCAGAATAAAACTAAGTTTTGAAAATATAGGTTGTTATAAACCTCTCTTTATTTGAATATTGTTTTTTATTATGCACATTTAGTAGAAAGAAATTGATCTTTTTTCAAAATAAATGCTTTTATGGGTTCTGGTACTTAAAATAAATAAACTTTCTCTTTCACACTACATCATTTGGCTATATTTGCCTAGTTTGTATGTGGTTAGTAGTTAATAATAACGCTACAACTTTAATTGAATAGGTGGATATTGCATTTTTAAGTATAAAAATAATTATTACTACTGTACTGTATTTTTTCGAGAGAGTGAATATTAACGGCGCGGTGTTCAGCTACAAGAGGGCTTTTGGCAACGGACCACGTAATTTTGAACAAGAGTCAAGTGACGTGGTCGACACCTGAGCTGGCACACCCTTCTAACTACCACATCACACCAACTTAGAAGGAATATTCTTTGAAATCCACTCTTCCAAGATATATGGCAGCACGGGTTCCATGATGAGTATTTCAGCGGGGAAGGCTAATAGTTTTATAGCAGAAATTGCGTTTTCAGCGGACTGCAAAGTATATTATGTTTGTCTCGATTAAATAGTTTATGTCAAAATTTAAGTGTCATGTTTTTATAGGTTAATGAAGAACTTAGAAAACGATTTGACTATTTATTTTATGTGAACGGTGCATATAATTAATTTTACAATGAAATATATTTATTTAATTTATTAGCTTTAATGGATTAAATTTCCCAAAGTGGAGTATTTCGTTTATATACACTGCTGAAAACAATTAGGGGAGCACATGATTTTAACAAAAGTAAGCAAAGATGTATACCAATAAGTAACATAAAATGAATCATCCATAATTTAAAGCCTACCAGGAAACGGAAGAAGAAAACTTTATATGCAAATCAAAGTTTATGACGTCAAAAACCAGAAAAAGGAGATAAGGGCAGAAATCGGGATGTTGCAGAAACGTCTGTTTTATTGCCGTAACTGTGAAATTCTATTGTGCAGTATTTTTTTTTTTGAGACAAGGTTACTTGAGAATGCCTCAACAACGTGATTTACCGGAATCCATGGTATGGCGTGTTATAGGCAGGCTGGAATCCGGGAAAACACAGCGTAGTGTCGCGGATGCTGTTGGAGTCGCCAGAAGTGTTGTTGCAAGGCTGTGGAATCGATTCCAAGAAACAGTTAATGTTAGACGTCGACCAGGGGCAGGTCGGCCACGCGCCACTACATCAACTGATGACCGGTATATACAGTTAACAGCCCGTCGAAACAGAACAGAGAATGCTACGCAGCTGCAAAGACAGTTGCTCTTGGCAACAGGACGAAGGGTGTCCAGCCAAACAGTACGTAATCGGCTTCATGAAGAAGGGCTCTATGCACGTAGGCCAATGGTCTGCATTCCGTTGACCCCAGGCCAACGTGCGGCCCGAAGAAGATGGGCTGCTGAACATCGAGATTGGGAGCAACATGATTGGAGCCAAGTGCTGTTTACAGATGAATCCCGATTCAGTCTAGAGTGTGACACCCGACGTGTTCTTGTATGGAGGGACAGGGGCACTCGAAATAACCCCGCATTCGTTCGTGAAAGGTCACAATAAAGAAGAGCTGGTTGGATGGTATGGGGTGGAATCAGCATAGGCGGACGTACGGACCTGCATATCATTCGTAATGGCACTTTGACGGGCCGAAGGTATGCAGACGAGATACTTCGACCTCATGTCATCCCTTACACTGGAGCCATTGGAGATTCCTTTGTTTTCCAGGATGATAATGCCCAACCGTATAGAGCTCCGTCTGGTGGAGAGCATGCTTGAAGCTGAAACAATACAGCGTATGGAATGGCCAGCGTGCTCTCCTGACCTGAATCCAATCGAGCCTGTTTGGGACATTCTCAGACGACGCATTGCTGCGCGACCAAGGCCGCCTGCTACGCTCCGAGACTTGGAGATTGCACTTCTTGAGGAGTGGAACAGTATTCCCCAAAGTCTGATCGATAACCTCATCGCATCCATGGCAAACAGATGTGCAGCAGTCTTAGCTGTTCGAGGAGACCACACGCCCTATTAAAACTCATGCATCATGTATAAACAGTACCTTTTTTATCGTTTACATGTAACCAAATTGTTGCCCTAAATCATCTTTTCATGTTTTTTCCATAATTTTCAAAGAATTAAAGCTTAATTCCAAATTTTTTTACGCCTTTTTTCTGTATTGCGCATTGATACGCGTGTACTATGCATTGTATGCCAATACGTGGCTGTCTCACACGGTTTTCTTCACTTTTTTGCTTGCTCTCCTAATTGTTTTGAGTAGTGTATATCCCTTAATTTTCAATGTAGTGATCCAAAAAAAATATTGCATGAAAAATGCAGTAAATCATAATGCGGTTGATAAAGCATTAACGTGCATCGCTCCCCTGCAGGGTGGGTCTTACAAAGTTCTAATAAGGCTCGAGCTATGAAAGTAGCTAGGCATTTGCCAACTTGACTCTATCGTTAACGTTTCGCTATGTTTTTCATTGAATCACCATTATAATTTAAGAAACGGCGTAGCATGCGAATATTACTATTTTAACATAAAGTAAATACAACAGAAAGTAATATTAATGTATTACACTTTCCGATATAAATTATTTACACTATTTTAAGTGATCATTACATAAAAACTGTTAACAATGTGTTACTTTTGCTGAGCAGAGATTAGCTTAGGGAATTATTTTCAAAAATCGACCCTCAAAAGAGTGTTACGGGGAGTTATAAATAAAAAAAAATCCTTTTTATCAGCTATTAGATCTAGATACTTAAAATTTAACAAAGGTGTTTTCCTTTCTTTTTTTTTTTGTTTAGCTGAGATATGCAAAAAGCTTTTTTTGTTTAATTTGCAATTCACGTAAAATTAACTCTTTAAAAACTTCTTTATCCTTCAATCTGTGTTGTTTAATTTTTCAGTACACCCGTTCGAAGAACAGGTATACCAGCTAGTATATATATATATATATATATATATATATATATATATATATATATATATATATATATATATATAAGGAAAGAGAGTGTGTTGAGGGAAAAAAATTATTCATTTTACATAGAACCGGCTCAAAAATATGTAACATAAGGAATTAAGTATGATTAAAACATGTGTGTGTGTTTAATAAGAATTGAGCGAAAATTTAACTATTTTTCATGCTCAGTCCTTGTTTTTTTTCATATACTATTGAGTTGCGAATTTCAGTTGTAACATGACTGATGCTTAAAATTTATTATAAAGGAATTGTATGACATTTTTTTACAAGAAATGAAAATATGATTTTCGATAGCTTACATATCCCTTTTGCTAATTTAATGTTTACACATTCGATTTTTCTTTGTTTTTTAAAGTATTAATCATTTGTATATTCATTCTACAATCCTAAAAATTTATCCGGTCTCCTTTAATGATAAATCTTGTTGAAATCGCACTTTTTCGTATGAAAATTACATAAATATTTAAAAACAGATTTGCTTCTGTAATTTAATGGAAGAGAACTTCAAATTTTAATGCTTTAAGATTATTATTTAAAAATAAAATAAATGCCTTTTTTGCACCAACTTACTTCTTTATATTATATATATCTGCCATTGACAAAATAAGGGAAATATTTTTTTTACCAACAGTTTTTTCTAAAGAATTACTTTAGATTTAACTTTACATTGTTAATTTTATGTAAAATATGTTTCAAATAAAATACAGTATACATTTATAATTTTTTAACGAAATAAAATCTTCCACTATTATTTACAATTTGGAATTGACGCATCAATCATAACCAGTTCTTTCCTGTTCAACGACTTGTGCTACACATTCATCAGTTTATATATCGTGAGTTATAACTATCAAATATTATTAAAACAGTTTAACCACAAATTTATTATAATGACAATATAATGATGCTACTCAAATAATCGTATTGTAGTCATAGAATACATACAAATGAATAATTCATTATAAAGATTTCTCAGTATCATAAATCTATTTTTTTCTTTCCTCACATATATATATATTAAAAATAAATATAATACAAATCTATCATACTTATGGTGTTTCATAGAATATTGAGAGTAAAATTTATTTCGAGACAAAGGGGTTGATTTATGCAGTAAAGCTTTGTGGTTTTCAAAAGAAGTATTATCCAATAAAATTATTTTAACTGTTGCATAAAGCAAAAAGTTATGAAACCTGCTTTTCAAGTTTTGAAAGAAAGGCACACACACACACAAATATATGTATACAGTCAGGTCTCTTTTTATGCGGATTGTTTTTATGCGATTTTGAAGTTGTGCGGTTTGTATTTCAAACATTTGCCATTTGTATTCCAAACATTTCTAGTTTTTTTTTTTTTTTTATTATTATTTTTACACTGAGACGTAGATCGTAGTATTCCGAGAATTCCCGTATCTTTTTGGTGCTTACGTCTGCGGCTCGGCTGCAACAGTCTTAGATTCGCATTCGTTATTTCAGAAGTATACCGATACGATATCATTATTTCGAAATTATATTTTCTCTTAGCGGTGCCTCGTTCATTTTTATAAAAGTTTCACTTTAATAAGTGGCGAATTTATGTTGCAATATAATAAGCAGCAAATTTTGATTTCTGGATTTAAAGTGAGTGTCGTAAAGTTTTATTTTTTATTAGAAAATCGTAAGTATTATTTTTTAAAATTTCTTTTCTAAGATTTTATTTGGCCCAATGGAGAAAAAAACATCAAAGGCAGTCAATTTCGTAGGAAACGAAAATTGTAATTTTAGATCGCTTAGGAAAAGGAGAAGGATCTACGGCAATTGGAAAACATTTTAATGTAGACGAATCTACTGTCAGAGCAATTAAAAAGAATGAAGCTGCAATAAGAAAATTGGTCATTTCTGGTACAAAATTAAGCATCAAATTTGCATCGTACACAAGGGATGCATTATTAGAAAGAACGGAAAGAGCCATCGCAATTTGGATTGAGGAACAAGTTCAAAGAAGGATTCTTGTAAGTGATTATTTAATCCAAGAAAAAGCTCTTCAGTTTTATAAGTCAATGAAACAGCCAGAACCATCAACTTCCATTTCCCAAGCTGGAAAAGAATTTTCAGCTAGCAAAGGATGCCTAACCGGGTTCTTAAAAAGAAATGCACTTCATAATATTAAGATAACAGGGGAGAGTGTGCGACAGCAGATGAAGGAGCAGCAAAAATATTTCCAGAGGAGCTAGCGAAAATTATTGAAGATGGGGACTATTCTGTCGATCAAGTATTTAACACTGATCAATCAGGACTTTATTGGAAAAAATTGCCTAACCGTATTTGCATCGCAAAGGATGAAAAAACTGCAAGTGGACATAAAGCAAGTAAAGGTCGAGTCACGTTATTACTTTGTAGCAATGCATCAGGAGATCGGATGTTGAAACCTGTCTTAATAAATAAATCTCTTAGACCACGCGCCCTTAAAGGTAAAGATTTAAAACAACTGTCCGTGCATTGGATGGCTAACCCGAAAACCTGGATGACATCAGCTATTTTTACATAATGGTTCAATAATTGTTTCGTACCAGAAGTGGAGGCCTATATGAAGGAAAAATCTCCCTATTTTAAAGTTTTATTAATTGTTGACAATGCAGCAAGTCATCCACAATTAGAACATCCAAATGTTCAACTAGTATTTCTTCCACCTAATACAACAAGCCTTATTCAGCCATTAGATTAAGGCATAATTGCAACTTTTAAAAAATATTATTTTAAGACAACGTACAAATTCATCTTGAATAAACTAGAAAATGAGTCCTTAACAGTAAAAGATGCGTGGAAATTTTTTTTCTATTTTTGATTGTTTAATTCATGTTGCATCTGCTTCCGCTCAAATAAGACCTAGAACTTTAAATGCCTGTTGGAAAAAGATTTAACCAGCATGTGTGACAGACAATACAACCACTCAAACATCGACACTATCAGATCAAATAATTAATTTGGCACATGAAATTGGAGGAGATGGTTTTAATACATTCAGCCACGATGATATAGATGAATTGCTTGAGGATGATGCATTAAGTGACAATGATATTATTGACATAACTTTAGATCTAACTGTAGACGGCGTCGTAGGTCTAGAAGGTGA
Organism: Trichonephila clavipes; assembly: GCA_019973935.1. Taxonomy (NCBI): domain Eukaryota; kingdom Metazoa; phylum Arthropoda; class Arachnida; order Araneae; family Nephilidae; genus Trichonephila; species Trichonephila clavipes. Next base: position 29,184 of record BMAU01004037.1, read on the forward strand.
TAATGATAAGGAAGAAAAATCAACTCCCCTCACTGGAAAATTAATTCAAGATCTTCAACTTTGCAGTAAATTAGAAAATCATTTTCTTATTAATGACCCCAATTCTGAATGAGCCTCTAAATTACAACGTGAGCTGCAGAACTGCATGTCTGGATATCGTGAACTATATAAAAAAATAAAAGAATCATCATCGCAAAGTTTAATTACTGATTTCATTGTCAGAAAAGGAAGAGCTACACAGAACGACAATGAAGTTTGTGAAAATCCGTGGCCTTTACCGCAAATATCTATTGCAAAGTCAGTCTCCTCTGATGATGAAGGTGATTTGGAACCACTACGCAAACGGTGCAAACCATTATCAGATAGCGATAATGATTAAAAATGTAAAACCATGTGTATTACTTTTCCATAAAATAAAATGAATTAAGGTTTGAATACAAGTTTTTTTTTTAGCTTTTGTATGAATTTCTTTCAGACATTCGAATTAATTTATCATGCAGCCTACTTCTTTTCATTTCTGCAATTTTTTTTATGCGGTTTTAAGTTACTTTTAACTAGTTGTTTTGGTTTGATGCGATTTTAGAAAACTAAGGAACGTATCCCTACTTTTTCCATTCAAGTAATGTATTTTTTAATGCGATTTTTTTATATGCGTTTTTCGGTAGAACGTATCTACCGCATAAAACGAGACCTGACTGTATATATACATATATATATATATATATATATACAGATGGGTGACAAAATAATACGAACACCCGTGAAAAAGGCATGGCCCATTTCAAAGACGCACAACACGCATGTCAGTTAGCGTTGCAGTCCGCCGCCTAGCGGATTCGAAAGGTCAAAACTTTCATTTCGGATGGGAAGGGAAAAAATGTTAAAGATCTCGGGATACAAAAAAACAAAACTTTTACAAAATAATGAAAATTTAGCATCACGAAGAAGTAAGAAAATATTTCCCTCATTTTAACATTATTTTAAGAGTTGCACAAATTTCTTCATTGGTTTCCCACAATTATTTAAAATTTTCCTTAGTTGATTCAGATTGTTTTAAACAACTAAATAAATAACATTCCTGTTACTACGATGAATCCCAGCGAATTCCTCGTTCCGAATATAAGGTTTAATCTCTAGAAATTATTTGCGTATAAAGTACAAATTATTCGAGAGAAAACAAATACTTTGTATTCCTCATATATATAGGAAAAAAGTACTTTGGGATAAGATGCGTATTTTATTTATCCTTAATTTAAGAAACATTTGATACATGCTCACTTTTTCTTATTTTTTAAAAATTCAGGATTACTTTCATGAAACGGATCGTTCGGGTGCCTTTAATTGATAAAAATTAAAATCACTAAAACAAAGCATCTTGCGAATAGTATTTTTCCGACGAAAAACATTTTTCCTTGTTAAAAATTCCAAATATTATAATTTCTAGAGAGGAAAAAAACGCCGGAAAGGCTTATTTTGTTTATGGAGTTAAAGGAGCATATTTGCTTGGAAATAAATTGCATTCTTAAGAATACGAAAATCGCTCACAGAACAATTATGTAAAAAGAAAATGTAGACCTAAAAATGCATTCGTAGCAATTCTGTTGTCTAGTTTACTGAAATACAACTCCAACGGAAAATATTACAAAGCCAAACAATGTATGAATAACGCATTTGCAAAGCTATTGCTTCACTTATTTACTTACGCTTCAAGAAGTATTAAAGAGAGAATGCTCTGAGACAGATTCTAAATAACTGCTGACACAAAATTCTGGATTAAATGAGAAATAAAAATGTCTTAAAATACATTTTGAATGTAACAACGAAATTTAAAATGTCATTTGGGAATTTCTTTTGTTTCATTTGGTTGGCTGTAGTGCGAAAAACAAAAAATAATTAAAAAATGTATTTGTTGTATCAAACTGAAAACGTCGGAGCATGCAGTATAAGAAAAAGGATTTAATAGAAAATAATCAAGAATAAAATATAAATTTATGCAGTGCATTTGAGTCAGAAATCCACGCTCACAATATGTGTTTGCTTACGTACTTAACGAAATAAATGCAATTCTTGTTGAATAAAAAGTATTAAAAAATATGCATCCAATGTATTGGTCTTATACGAACTATATTTTAGAGATAATAAGTAAGAGAAAACTATCCAATTGTTTTACCTACATATACGTGCACTTTACAAATCTTTGCAAAAGAACATAACTGAATATAAATGCACCACAAGTACCTTTGATCATGATATTTGCTTGATACTCACCAGAACGGTAATCAGCTTAAGTAGCATCCTGTGCACTTGGCTCTCATGTGATTTTCCCTTAAATTAATCTCGTCTGATTTTTTATGTTGTTTCCTTATTTTAGAATTCCAAATTATGAAGGAACCATGAAAAATCTAAAAAGGCAGACTGGATAGGATGTTTAAACGCACATCTGATATTAGAAAGAAAAGTGGGAAGGATTGTCATTAGACGTGAGGAAGTTCTGGCACATATGTTATTAGAGAAATAAGTTTCTATAATTATTTCGTAAAATGATTGATCTAGGAGAATGGTTTGGGATAAATCGACTAGAAAACAACAAGTGTCTTTAAAATAGTGGTATAGCGACATTTTTCAATGCTATGTGATATTATATTCTTGTTTAGAGTTCAATTGAATAAATTAGTGCAAACATATACTTAACAGTATTACAATCAGTATCGTATATATTTTTTTGGAAATTTGATTCAGAAGAAATAATTTAATGTATCAGTTACTTGGATCCTACCGTATTGTTCGTGAATGTCTCTCTCTCTCTCACGAGTTATAAATTAATATGACGGACCAAGTATATATTTTGACAAATTTTTTTAATATAAACTTAACAAAGAAATGCAAACAGTTATAATTAAAGTGATTGTAGGTTTCGTAGAGAACCCCTGTCCTGTCCGTTTTTGCCGACAGTCATTCAGCTACTGCCGAATGTTACATATGGACGGTAGAGAGCGCACACAGGTATATCTTTGGAATCAGATCAATCCAAGTCATCATCGTGTAGTATTACTCTATCGCAGTGTTTCTCAAACTGTGGGGTGCACCCCAAGGGGGCGTGATAACCCTATAAAGGGGGCGCGAGTATATTGAAAAGTCGAAAACAAAAATTGTTTTAAAAATTATCAATTTACTGAAAGTAAACAAATAAAAAATTCTGACCTTATAAAAATAAATTACATTCTTACCCTGATATAATACACTTACAAATATATTACTTCGCAATGCATTTTATGTTTAATTAATAACAATAAAGAATTAAAAACAAGTTTAATAATTACCAGTGACCCCCATAGGCTTGTCATATATAAAATTATATGCAAACATTAACACTTATCTTAATAATTTGTGTGGTTTATTATTAGTCCCTAGAATGCCGATTAAAAATCACGTGATCCACTCCCCAAAGCCACCGGTTCACACGTGGCGAGCGTAGGGTGTTGGGGGGTAGAAAAGGAGTTAATGAGCACAAATCATTGCTTGCTGGTTTCTACATTTTTAGTAAAAGTAAGTTTCTACATACTAAATAAGTTTCTACATTCGAAATAAGTAAATCCTTCACAAACATTGTCAGGATCATTTTATTGCATTCCAAATGCTTTCGGAATAATTTTTTATGCTTAGCAGTTCACACACACACATATAAGATCGTGCTTTAGAAAGACGTATGTATACGTCCGGGTCAAAAACAGGCTGAGCGAGTCGTTTATATACGCACTTGATATTACAGTCGTATATTGTAGGTTTAGCATTAGAGTATAGTATTATTGAATTCAATACATTGTTATTGTATGGGAGGGGGGCACGATGAAAATTATTATTGAATATTGGGTCGCAAGTATTGAAAGTTTGAGAAGCACTTCTCTATCGCATTAAATACATCGGGTCACGTTTACGTTGTATGGAAGTCAGATAACCGAGGTGTCAGCTCTTATATCGCCTTCATCCTTTTACAGTACTACACAATGACGGACCTGTCAGCAATACTATTCAATCTAGAATGACGTCAGCACAAAATTAATCAACTACAATGACCTAGGAGAAGTAAATGAAGATTGTACTATTCAAACACAAGAATAATCGGGATTCCTTTTCACATTCTGCTGTAATATATATTCTATGTGAGAATTATATAATTATGTATTACAGTATTTTTTGACTTACATATTTGCTTGTGAAGCTCAACAGATAGTATTTTAATAAATATCATTTATATAAACTTAATAGTATTTCAATCCAATTTTATTTCCTTTTATGGTCACTGTCTAAACTTACTGTCTCATTACCTTCCATACGAAGCCACATACACACACAAGAGTAAAAAGTTCAAAAACCATCCCAATCAAACCCTATTTACTCGATCTCAAATAAACTCCACTTGACGTCCTTGTGCAGTACTGTGAAAAGCTGCTGTTGAAGGCTCTCTGATATGATGTTGGACGGATGAAAAACTTGAGGTTTGAAAAGTCCCCATATTACTTTAGATGCCTTATATATATATGCAAAATTTCCGAACTTTGCATAAGACATTTTACTGTTATGACATCATTTTCGGTTGTTCTCGTGGCCCAATTGAAAAGGAAACATCTTATTCATTAGAAGCTCACATTTATTGACGATAACATATATAAAACAAACAGCAACACAGAAAGCTTAACATGTGTATTTTACAGAACGTTCCCTAAAGCATTCGTCATTCTCTTCCAAGATCGCAGCTATTTATAATTTTTTCAATTGGAAGCTGTTAGAATTATATGATTTCCGGAAAAAGCTTTTCTGCCAGTTCCCATTAAGCGGGTGACATAAAATTGCGTCATTCTGTTTCAAAACCTCTAATGTTTCAGTTTTTTAGGAGATAAATGTTAGTTATGTCTCGATAGGCTGGTAAACTAAAAATTCTTCTCGCGATGTCTTTGGAAAACCCAGTAACATTATGCAATCCCTTGAGAGAAAATTTAAATGTTTTTGTAGTAGCGATAGGGAAGTTACCATTCCTTCAACTTAAATACTAACGTTTTTAGGTAGATGTACTTAAATTTTAAGCAGATCACAAGCATAATAAAATAAAATATTTATTTTATGCCTCGTTTTCAGAAAAAAAAATCGTATTAAATATCTTGTTTTTCAAGTAAATATTTTTTCACCTTGAAAATAAACAATAAAATTTGAAATTGATTTTGAGACATAAGATGAACTGTGAGAACTCTTTACCCTTAAGAGAAAAACTTCTCACTACACATCCCTTAAAAGTAACATTTATTTGCTACATCTTTAAACACCGTTCAAGTTTAATGTTACTGCGAGGTCTACAATAATACTACTTGGGTTGGTACCCTAATTAATATATATTTATTACCCTAATTTTTACTGAAATTATGGGGCAACCTGATGTGCAATATTTCTATACCCTACAGCAGTGTCTCTTCGGGGACACCGAAGAGAGGTATCACTAGCTGATTGACAGGAGCGGGCTCACTCCTGCCTCCCGTCTACAGCGAAGCGGGGACCAAAGGTATTTCCAGGACACCATTTTCCTCCTTACGGGACGCCGCACACGGCAAACATGCGGGTTGGCTAACCAACGTTGTTAATCTAAAACAAATAAAGCAACATAATTAAATATTGAAAGACATATACGAAAAGGAAACTAAATTAACGCAAGACAGAATGCAAACCAAATATGTTAATAAATAATTGTAAATTTTCTCATTAGAAAAATTTATACTTTATACATCTTGAACTAGTGGTCTGTGGTCTAGACGGGAATGAAAGAGAGGGAAGGAGAGGGGGATAGAGAAGAGGATCGGGGATGAATGATCACTAGGGCACCTCGGGGTCGTGACACCCGTACTCATCTAAAGATGAGCCCCTTGAGGGGTCGATCCGTTTGGAGCCCGCCTGAAGTTTTCAATGAGATAGAGGTCCTATGGAATGCCATTCCTCAGCATGACATCGAGAATCTTTATTGAATCGTTATCATGATATGTAGAGGTTATCATCACTGTGCATTACGACACCACAAAATATTACTTTAAATTTCTTTATTCGTGTGATGATTTATATATGCTATGTAGCGAACCACCTCCCGCGTTGGTGTGTAGATTCCCACAATAAAGAGTCAACTTTAAAAATCAATAAACTTTTATTTCTTATCCTTCCTATTTCTATCAACTTTTGTTTTAGATAATGAGGAGCGAGTGAATGTTTACCTGTTCTAAGTATTTATGAGAAAAGGTACTTCTCATTTAATGCAGATTGATTCCTTAAACTCGAACCATGTGGTTTCTAATCCTTTTTGTAGATCACTAACACTTTGAAAATAATTTAATTTAACATCAACGAATCCAATTCCTATATTCTCTCTATAGTAATTCTATTTTGCATAAGTCATGGCTCCTTTATAGAAAGAGATTCCCTAATCAAACAATTTATTGGGCGTATTTTCCCTTATGAATTATTAAAAGGGCCCGAAATGAACCCGTTACAGCTTAACTTCAATAAAAATAATCCTTTTTTCTTTCTGTGTATGGATTATTTGGCAAAATAGTACATTAAATTTAAACTCTCTACAGTATCATTATAAATGATAAGTATAGATTTACCTATGAACTATACTATAACTAAACTTGTGGCGCAACAGCCCATGGGGGCCAAGGCTTATTGTGCCCATTGCAGTTAACGAAACCTTGTGTGATGAGGTGCAAGAACAGATGTTCCGATCAGATGCTCAGTCTGACGCAAAATCCTCAGTGTTTAGTTCCCCAGCAAGCTTCGTACTCATTTATCGACCCACTGAGGGGATAAAAGGCTGAGTATATTTTTTTAAAAAAAATCAGAAATAATATGGTTTTTTTAAATGTCTGGAATGGAAAGTTTGAGGCATAAAATATTTATTAACAATATGAATTGTTCCTGATATTTGCCCTAATATGTTTCCATGGGAATTTTTGTAAAATAATTTAAATCAAACGTAGAGACAAATTATTTGTCAATCTTTTGTTCTCTATATGTTTTTTCTGTTCTTTTTTGTAATTTTGAAAAATATACAAAATAAGATGAGTAATTGAGAAAAAGGACCATTTTTCAACCAAATTTGTGAAAAACTTTTAAATTTCTAATATTTATAAACCAATATATTTTTTATAATTATTAATAATGAGTAATAAGTGTTATATTTTAAATCTTTAACTTTCGATTCAATGTCCACTCTAAAAAATGTAAAAATATTCCTGATTTTGTTAAAATGCTATATATATATAACAAAGAAACTTTATTTTCTATAATTCTTCCTTAATTGGAAAAGTTTCACAAAGGAATCAGCTTCTTCTTGCAAAGAAAACATTTCTGTTCTCCTTTTCTTAAAAATATTGTATTTATTTTTTGTCACCCTGTATGTTCCTTTTTTCACCAATATCGACTGAAACTAGTACTTATCACGGAAAAAATAAGTCTTGACACTCTTTCCTATTCTTTTTTATGTTTCTTCTGTAAAGATAAGGTCGCAAATGAAAAAGAAACATATATTTCGTTATCTTTGTAAAAGGCTTTCTCCAAAAATTCTATTGATGAAAGCCAAAGAGTAAAGAAAAAAAAATGCCTTTCAAGGACAAAATTCTCTGAATTTAGGTGACACTTATTTGTTGCCATTTTTCGCAGTTATTTCATATCTTCTCTTCGCACTGAAGGTGTGATAAAATATAAAGTTTATAAAAGGGTGTGGAAAAATAGAAATTTCGGGAAAGCAAATAATATGTATTGAATCGTAGAAATTTTTGAGATTTCTGCGCTAGACGTCAGGTTTATGCATGTACTTGAATATAGCTCCTCTTTACAGTTTAACAAATTTACATTTATAGTGCAATTTTTAACATCATTTCTTAAAATGTTTATGTAGAATAAAACAAAGGAAAATGCTTCCATAAAAAAAAAGCTTTTTCTTATAATGTGGTGGCAAAAATGAAATGAAAGCCACTGAATATCTCTTGTTATAACATATGTTTGATTTTAAATTATAAACATGACTAGGTACTTTATGATGTACTGATGAACCGTAAAATCCGGCGTATTACGCGCACCCATATTTCAAGCTGCATTTTTTTATTTTCACGTATATTCGTCGCACTCTCTTTTTTATGAAGAAACAAAAAGCGTGCGTGTACAATGCTGGTATGTTTTTAGGCCATTTATTCGATGTATTATCCCATGATTCTGAAGAAAATACTATGCTTTTAGAATCAGAGTCCTTTAATTCCACTAGGCATCTTATTTCCTTCCAATA
>BMAU01004037.1:40000-59819 GCA_019973935.1 Trichonephila clavipes
ACACACACACACACACACATACACACACATATATATATGTGTGTGTGTATATTTAAATATTTTTAATATATAAGATGCAGATGGCAGGTCATATGACTTTTACAAGTTATTAGAGTTAGGCAGTAGAGAACGCCTATACAAAAAGAAATGAAAATTCTCAAAGTCTGAGAATTTGAAACTTAAGGCAGTTATCCATTTGAGGCATTAGATGAAATAAAATGTTATAGGTCATATTTGTAATTATTACGCACCAAACTAAAAGATGAACCTATCCAAAAATGAAGAATGTTAAGGAAGAAAACAAAATATTCATGGAATTTTCTTAAGAATACGTTGAGAATTCCTAACAAAATGTTAAAAGTGCAAAATATTATAAATATGTTCTGAACTCACACAAAACCAAGAGTCGATGCATTGACTTGGAGCATCGGGTTGAAAAGAAATGCGAGGACGGTGCTACAACTCCATGGCATCGACGCACTTTCTCTCACTTGTTGCACTCTCGCGGCACAAAATAAAGGCGCGTAATCCTGGGTCTTATTTCAAAGGATCCATTTTCAAGCAGCCGACGAAATGAGAGGGATTTTTTATCTTCAATGCAACCGGACATTCGACATAAAAGAGCATCCACAAACTAAAATGAAGCATTCTTTGGTATATTTTGAACCTTTTTTTGGACGAAAGTATTCAAACTCATCGAATTTTCTTCTTGCCTCCTTAAAAAAATCAAGTCTGTAATATTGATTATTTGGCTGCAACAATTACTTTTGTTGTGATATGTATAAAACAGGTCTTCTCTCTCTTAAACTTTCACTACTGTCGACCTAATTTTCAATCATAATTTTCATTCTACCCCCAAATAATAATGCATTGAATGCAATAATAATGCAGTTTGAGTATTAAATTTCGTATACGTTACTTTTAAGTAATGTATATTTTAAGCAAATTACTTTAAAGTAATAGGAATAATGTTACGTTGTTTTTCCTTTCTCTAATTTTTAAATTAGAACAGGTTGCAAAATGATATTTAATTAAAGATTTATTTCCTCCATCATCCATTTCTAAAAGTACAAATGTCATGAGAACAATTAATATAAAAAATAAATTTATATATATATATATATATATATATATATATATATATATATATATATATATATATATATATATATATATATATATATATAAGTCAATTCTCTCTCCTATTTAGACCATCAAAGAAAATTTTATTTTAGTTACTTTTTATTAAATAGTTACAATTGTTACAAATATGTAATACATATGACAGAATCACAATGTTAAGCGAGAAAATAGAAAGTGATTTTCCTTGCAATTTTTCATTTTCCTTTCTATATATGGTATTGGATATTCTTTTTTGTTACTATTTATTCATTAATTAAATTTAATTAGTGTAAGAAAATAATATATAGTAAAAAGAAGAAATCACACACATTTTCAGTAATTAGGCCATCTCAGATGGAATTCGAACCACCTCACTTTAGATTAGAAACCCAGCGAGCTATCCATTGCGTTACAGGAGACAACACGAAAAATTTTCCTTTCTATAAATGCTTTTGGACTATAATTTTTGTTTATCACTATTTATTCATTTTTTAATTTAACTAATGAATTAAAATTTGAAGGAATTGTATTTATATGAAGTGTCATCCACAACAAGTTTAAAAAAATGTATTTGAATTTGAATGAATGAATAGAAAGTATTTTATCAACGATTGAAAATTTGAACAAGATATATATGAGAGAGTGAATTAATTCCAGTCAGTATGTGACGAATCTATACGGAACTTTATCACTAACCTTCTGAACCGACCTTTTTAGGGAAATTTAATTCCCTACCTATTTCCAATCAACTCCAAAAAGCGGACAGGATTCCTTATTATGCAGATTAGATTCAGTATTTAAGTCAAACAAAATAGTAAAGTTAGAACAGTAAGAGATAGACATTGTGACATAGAGTTATGGTAATTTTGAATTGGAATATTGTTGATAATTTAATCTCAAGAAGAATTGAGACTACGAGTGGTAAATATAAAATTGTATTTAAAGTCTCATTAAAACTTTAAGAATCGGATTAAAGATAAATGTTCATTAAGAACATTATTAAATATAATTCTGGGATCTTTTATCGTGGTAATTTCTGCGTGATCGTTATTTAATGAATTGATTAATTAGATTATTAATTAATTGAGTTAATTTAAAGATTATTATAATTAAAACCTCATATTATTCGTCTTGTCGTTGTTAATAAGTCTTTGATTCTATTTGGGAAAGATATCTAAATAAAGAAAGTTATTTATAAAAATGGTTACTGGTTCATTTACGTCTCCTAATTATCCTAGTTCTCAAAGTGAGGTCCTTAGGGATCATTACAAGTATTGGTTGATTCGATGCTTCTATAGCTACCAAATCTATCTTCAATGTACATTTTATAATTTGCACGTTAGTTGTAATTCATGGTATTAAGTATTTACTTCAGAAGATTGAAACAAAATCATGGATAAATTTTTAAGTCGTAAGCGAATATTGATCGATAAGAAAACATCAACAACTGCACAGACGAGCATAGTTCCGAAAATTAAATCAAGGAAATATTTTCAAGAATGCTTGAATTTTGGATTTACCATTACTGAAGTAACTGGAGAAGAAAAGACCCTGTGTGTTATTTTCTCAAAAATATTGGCAGCAGACAGTATGAAACATAATAAACTTAAAAGTCATTTCAAAACGCTTCATGGTGAGTACATTAACAAAACTCGAGAGTTCTTTGAAGCAAAAATTAAAATCATATGAAAACAAAAAATTTAAAAAAACTTTGTCAGTGAATGAAAAGCTTTACTTACTTCTTACAAAGTATCATATAAAATAGCCAGATGTAAAATGCCTCACACTATTACCGAAGATCTTATTTTGCCTGCAGCAATTGAGATCGTAGAAACTATGTTTGGAGACAATTTGGCCAAAGAGTTGCAGTCCATTACCCTATCAAATGATACTGTTTCCGTCGAATTGATGATATCACTAAAGATGTAGAGCAACAGCTTTCGGTAAGCTGCGTGATAAATTGTTTTCAATTCAGCTTAACGAGGCAACAGATAGCAATAAAGATGCTCATTTCATTGCGTATGTTCGATTTTGGGATGGTATGTCAGCAGTAGAAGAACTACTTTTGCAAACCAATAAAACTTAAAGCAACAGCAATAGCATTATTTGATATTTTAAATACTTTTATAAACGAGGCAAACTTTGAGTGGAAAAAAATTGTAAGCCGGAATATGCACCGATGGTGCTCGTAGAAGTTAAGGAAGATTTAAAAAGTATACAAGCACTTGTTATACAAAAATCTCCACTGTGCATCTGGACACATTGCATAATCCACAAAGAAGCTCTGGTTTCCAAAGAAATGAGTCCTGGTCTGAATATTGTGCTAACGACAGTTTTGTGACTGTAGTAAATTACATAAAAATGAGATCCTTAAAATCAAGAATCTTTTCTGAACTTTGCAAAGACATGGGCGCAGTGCATTGATCGTTGCTATTTTATTGCGAAGCAAGATGGTTATCACGCGGGAAGTTTTTGCAAAGTGTTTATGAATTAAGAAATAAAAATACCATTTTTTAAGAAAAGGAAAACCTGCCTGAAGCTGAGAAATTTCGAGATGGTTTATTTCTGATGAAGTTCAGCTACTTATCGATATATTTGAGAAATTACATATATTGAATCTTCAACTTCAAGGATCAAATGTACAAGTGTTTGACACTAGTGATAAAATTAATGCTTTTTGTAGAAAATTAGAATTATGGAGCTGAAATATATATTTAAAGCAAAAAAACCTAGAAATGTTTGAAAATGCAGATAAATGTAAAAAAAAATTACAAAACTGAAGAACAACATGTGGAAGTTGTTTATAAAACTATTGAACATCATTTAGCTATGTTGGCAAAAAATTAAAATTAAAAATTTTTTTGCTGAAGACAACTTGTTAGCAAGTTACGAATGGGCTAGAGATCCATTTCAAAATACCCCAGAAAGGCTCTCAACTACCGAAGAAGAAATTTCATAGATTTTACATCCAGTTGCGAAATTAAAAAGACAATTTTATAACAAAACACTTTTAATTTTGGGCAGAAATACATGATGAATTTTCTGCACTGAAAACAAAAGCATTTTTGTATACTATTACCATTTTCAACATCGTACCTTTGTGAAACTGGATTTTCTGCGGTGGCTGCTTTGAAGACAAAAATATAGATCTCAGCTAAATATAGAAAAAGAACTCAGAGTGTCAATTTCTAATATTAAGCCTTCATTTGAAAAACTTTGCTCTGCAAGACAATCTTATGGAAGTCACTAATAATAATTAAACTTGATCTTAAATTATTAATAAATTATTAGTATATAAAATACATTGTGTAGTACTGATACATTTATAAGTAGACTGGCTGAAGTAACCGTTTTGCGATTATTCTTTTAAAAATATAATTCATTATTCTTGATATAATAGCTTAATTGTAAGGAGAGTAAAATAAGTGCACAACAATGTATACAAAAATATAAAATGATTTTTTAAAATGAACGCTCCTATTATAAATAGTTTAAAACGAACTGTGTAATTTTATGCCTCACAGAATTAGCATTTAGAATTAATATTAAATAAGGAAACGAATGTAAAATTCCAATGAAGAATAGTTGTGTTATTTTTAATATGTAAAGCGAGAAACCTTCAAGATGTTTTAACCCGGGAGCAGGCGCCCACTCCTCACTAACGTTAATGAATACGCAGTGTGACTAAGTCACCCCAATCCTTTTTTTTTATAATTATTTTTACTATACACGATAGAAATCACAATTCCAGTGAATAATTTAATTAAGAGAACATATACTTACCTACTTTCAAGGACTTTTTAATTTTTCTTTGATGATCTGAGAAAAAATCCAATAAAACTAAAGAAACCTGATACAGAAAATAAATCACAGTCACTTATCACTAACAATACAAGAACGTTATTTGCCAGCAAAACTGTCATATTTCCTCACGTTCTTGTAATTTTGCTGTTCTTTGAGGATTTACATATAGCAAGTTGAACATTTTCTTGCTTGTGTCTTTTTGACAAGGCGATGTGTTACATTTATGGCTTTATAGTTTTCTTGATAGAGCTCTTTAGACAGCATTTGAAATTTTCAATTCAACTCAACTTTTTCTCATATTTACTTTTGCTACCAAGATTAATATGCATTACTTCTTCAGGTTTTTCAATTGTTTGATCAGTTTCAACTTCTTTCAATAAAGAGATCACAGGTGCCTATTTTTTATATTCTGCTCATTTATATTTATAAACCTTTATATGTCGTACAACACAGCAATCAAAACCACAAGTATAGTCATAGGGGAAAGTATAGCATATTGCTAGAAAATATTTTTGAACAAAAGTGGTCGCGCAGAGAACTCGATCAAAACAATTACCTTGATTGTAAAAAAAAACGTTTGCAACTCTAAAAAAAGAGGCATACATGTGACAAATTCATTTTAGTTCCCATTAAGGTTGTCTAATAGGAGGATACTGTCAAGGTCACTGTTAACCAATAAACAGTTTTACCAGAATTAACGATTTCGTGAGCCTGGAGGGATTCAGCGAATCCTGCAACTGCTCCCTGGTAAAAAGTGTATTCGATACAAAAACATCGATGTCAGTTCTAAAAAAATAATTGGGTAGAACATTTTTCATTATGCATCATATGTTTCAGAATACTCATAAAAATACATCTTGGCCAAATAATCCTTCAAAATGCACAATTAGCTTATCCATACATCATAAAACTCATTCACATGGGGAAAAAAGCAACAAAAAAATATTTACAACTTTCCTAAAAGAAAAAGAGACGGAGCTAAACATACAAGTAAATTTGAAGGCCAAAGAGATGATAACCAAAAGTAGTATTTTAGGGGTTAAAAGAAACGTAATAAAAAATTCTCTCATCGTGGGATTACAGCAAAGCAAACAAAATGTCTTTTTTTATTTGGTTTTGGGATCAAACATAGCTAATGAGCGTTTGAAGTGAAATATTTTGAAAGTGGAAAACCAGATGATATATACAAATTATATCAAAGTATATGTGTATTTTTTATTTTGTCAGAAAGCATTTTGTTTTACTTCATTCCAAAAAATTATTTTTTAAACCTTTTGTTTTCTATATGATCACGCCCCCTCGCAGGGTTACCGCCCCCCAGCCTCCAGTCCCCCGTCTAAGTCAATTGGCTTTTATTTAGAGAAAAAAAATCAGAAACCAAAATAAAGTGCTTTCCATTCGATGAAATACCTGTAAAATCACCTGGCGCTTCTCTGATGAACTTTTGTGGTTTCGTTTTATTATAACGAGCCTCAGGAAAACGTATTTAAGATATCCGACAAACGTTCGAACCGTAATTTAAGCAAAAAGTGTATAAATAGATAATATTTATGATATTTAGTGTCACTAAGGTTAGAAAACGTATATAAAATTGTTTTAAGAATATTATTACAATAAAAAAATATTTAAGTACAATATTTCGACAAAAAAATGAATAAAGAATGACCAATTTTCAAAACATTCTCCTTTTATGAAAAATACTTCTATTATAATAATATTTTGCTTGTATATAGCTCAGACCTCTGTACAGAGACTGAACTAGAATTTTTGAAATATATAACTTAGAAGTGGATTTATCCATATTTTACAACAACAGAGGAGAGAAATTTTAAGAAAAAAATTCCGATAATGCTTTCAATTGGTGGTAACTCTGAAACAAATGTGAATTTTTCAAATATCCTAGTTCAGACTCTCTGGAAAAGTCTTTACTTTATGAAAGCGAAATATTATAATTATAGAAGCATTTTTTTATAAAACGAGAACATTTTAAAAAAGTTTATCCTAAGTTAATTTTTTGTGAAGATATTGCATTGAAAAAATTTTGGGGTCATTATGTCCTTAAAAAAACAATTTTATATATATTTATATATTCTTGCCTAAGTGACACTAAATATCTTGAAGATTATCCATTTATGCGCTTTTTAAAATTACGGTTCCGAAAGTAGTCGGATACCTTAAGAACACTGAACTGACTTTGGAAAATGTTTAAGAGAAATGTAGCAAATTTAGCATGACAGTGCTAAGAAAAAGTTTACTTTCATCTAAAATTCGAGATAGAGCTATTGTCAAGAGTCATAGCTATCAGACATAATCGCCACAAAAAGTACAGCATTTACAGATAAAAATTAGCTTTAAGTTCGTTTCCATAAAGCGTGAATGACCTTCTGTAATTGCAGCCATGCCAGAATTTAAATTACCTTAAATAAAAGTTGTTGGTTTTTTAAATACTTTCCTTCATTCGGTTGCTTCAAAAACCACGGTGAACTGATAGGCACAATTACTTCCATAATATCTAATATTTTCTGAGTCAATGTAATTAAATATATAGCCTTTTGTCAAAACATTGACATATGATATTCTACTACGATTTATTCTATCACTTTGGTCCTTAAAGTTTACTGTTTTATTGCTTTTTATAAGGATTATTTTTTAATAAATTTTATTGGTTCTCTTGTTACTTCCAATGAACATTTGAAAAACTAAAATATTTAAAGGAAATTTGTATTAATAGATATAGACACAATGATTTACAGTTCTCAGCAGTGTTCGTGGAACTACCTCATATAGTAAGTCATACACTGAGAGAGAGATTTCCAAGAGTTACCAAACAGACGTTACAATGAAACATGGAAAAAAAGCTTTAGTTAAAGAAAAGGGATGTGTGGGTAACAAAGAAAATGCTTTAAAGAAGAAAGGGTGTGCGTAGAGCAGTGTTTCTCAAACTGTGGGGCGCGCCCACTAGGAGGCGCGATAACCTTACGAGGGGGGAGCGAGCATATCGAAAATAAAAGATTTAAAAAAATAATTAATTTACTGGAATGAATTAAAACAAAATACTTTCAGACATAATAATAAATGCACTTTTACTCTGATATAATTTATAGGCGATATTAAGTCATCAAAAATAAAAATTTCTTCAATACCTAATTAGCTATCTTTGATCCTATAACCAAATAAAAAAACTCTTTTTGATTTGCTGTAATCCCATGATGAGAGATTTTTACTACGTTTTCTGTTTAAACCTAAAATACTACTCTTTCAGAGAAAAACAAATCCTAGACCCAGAATCGAAAAAATTTAGGAACATAAGAAATTCATCACTGTGATTATTTTTGATATACTGCACATTATAGTTGTAATCTGTTTTTGCTGATAATCTGTTTGACCTTCTAAGTTTTTGGTACAGTTAGTTATGATCCCTCTCTTATGTGTTTGTTTCTCATTTAGTGAAGCTGTAAGTAATGTATTTCTCTATTGCGCTTTTTTCCATGCAAAAGAGCTTTATGATATTTGGAAACCACGGAGACCACACACACACACACTTTGAAGGATTACTTGACCAAGAATTATTTTTATAAGTATTTTCAAACATATAAAGCATAATGTAAAATGTTTTTCACAATTTTTTTTATCAGTAACATACATATTATCATAATGAATACACTTTTAACCCGGAAGTGGTCGCATGGGAATCGGAGATCATGAAATCGTTAATTCTGGCAAAATTAATTATTTGTTACCACAGAAAAATTGTAAATTCCTTGAAAGTAGGTAAGTTTACTTTATCTTAATTAAATTATTCACTGAAATAATGATTTGTATGGTGTACAATAAAATAATTATAAAAAAAAGGGATTAGGGTGACTCAATCACCCGGTGTTACCATTAATGCTAGTATCGAGTGTGTATCAGCCCCCGGGATAAAACATTTTGACGTCTTCTCGCTTTAAATATTAAAAATAACACTAATATTCTTCATTGGAATTTTATATTATTTTTCATTGTTTAACATTAATTCTAAATGCTAATTCTGAGAGGGTTAAAATTACAGTTCGCTTAAAACTAATTATAATATGAGCATTCATTTTAAAATATCATTTTATGTTTTCGTGAACCTTGTCGCACATTTGGATTTACTCTCCTAACAATTCAGCTATTTATCAAGAATTTTTTAGTTTTTTTAAAAAAAGGAACTCGTTCGAATAGCCGGTACTTCAGACAGTATAATTTTAATGTATCAGTGCTGCACAAGGTGTTTTATAACTAATTTATTAATACTAAATTAAGAGCAAGTTTAATAAGTATTAGTGACTTCCATGGGCTTGTCTTGCAGAGACAAGTTTTTCAAAGGAAGGTTTACGATTGGAAATTGACACTCTGAGTACATTTTCTAAATTTGACTGAGATCTATATTTGGTCTTGAAAGCAGCCACCGCATTTGGCAATATGTTCCAATTTAAAAATTGGAGAAAGAAAAATAAAATATATATTACTTAAAAGTTACATATATAAAATTTAATATATTTATCTTATTAATTTTTACGGTTTATAATTAAGATCGTTTTGTAGCTTTAGCATCAAATTGCATTATTATTGTATAAGGGGGCGGTAAAAATTATGATTGAAAAGTGGGTCTTCAGTACTGAAGATTTGAGAAACACTGACATACAGGAGAAATAGTTTTTTTTAAACAGATTCATCGGGATGTGATATTTAGGTCAATCATAAGAAAACCAAACATTACATAGTGAAATAATTTCACTAAAAAATTAAGTAGTCTTTCTTCCATCCCCGACTTTCGCAAAAACATTACGCACACATGTCCAAAGTTAAGGTTACAAACATAAAATCTGTGGAAAAAGATGAACTATTCAATGTGTTGCCGTGAAATTTGACACATAGACATATTACAAAATAAGAAAGAAATTATCAACATAACAAAACGGAAAAGATTTTAATTGTTAATTAAGATACGGGACATATCAAAAGCTGGAAATAATGAATCAGAGATAAAGCATTTAGTTAAGGAAAAATATTTTTGATATGGAGTAGGACCACCGTGAAATTTCTATACAAGCCTCAAAACAAGCTGAAATACTGTTTATGAGAGTGTTAATGTATGTTTGGAGCAACAAAGCTCATTCTTCCATACGCGTGAATTTTAACTTCTAGGGAGTCCCGGAAGGAGGGTTACGCTGAGAAATGGCTCTCCATAGACATTCCCAAAGTGTTCAACTGAATTGAGATCCAGATATTTCGAGAGAAAATCCACAAGGGGAATATTCTTTTCTTCAAGAAATTTGTCAACAAACTGAGGTGTGTATTGTAGCGCATTATCGTTAGTAAAAAATTATTCTGAACTAATAGAAATCTGGCAAAACCACAGAGAGGCTTCAAGGACCTAATCTTCTTAACAGTTTGTGTTGACAGTACCCAAATCGATAATGCACAATGATGTACGATAGCCCAATATTATAACAAAACAAGACAAGTACTCTTTTGCCAGCAAAGCGGTCAATTTCGGAGAAGTAGGAGGGATGAAAGCAAGCTCCATTTTTTCTCCAGGTGAAGACTCGTTGAGAAACACTCTAATAAATCTCCCGACTCATCACAAAAAAAACGAGCCTTCGTTCTTTTAGTGTCTCTGAGAGCGTTTCTCAAACTGTGGGATGTGTGCCTCCCCAGGGGTGAGTAATAGTTCTACGAGAGGATCCGAGCATATTGAAAAGTCGAAAACAAAAGATTAATTAAGAAAATTATTGATTTATAGAAAATAAACAAATAAATACATTCTGACATTATAAAAAAATACACATTTACACTGTTATCATACACTTATAAATACACTCATGTCCATAAATTAAGGATAATGAAGTTCAGGCAAAGAAAGAGACAGAATCAAAACAAATTTGACTTATTTGTAAAGTCTATTTATAAAACAAAAGGTAAAGAGCAAAAAAGATGCTATATGTTTGACATAATTAATAAAATTTGTGATTTTTACTCCCTGGAGCAAATTTCAAAAAATAACCTATTTACAAAAAACAGTATAACATGGTTAGTATGATGGTTAATACGGAGTATGTCTCCCGGGCGATGCAATACAGGCCTTACCATGCCTAGGCATGCTGAGTATCAAATTATCAATCTGATCTTGAGGAATATTAGACCACTCATCAATCAATGCCCTCCGAAGTTCCGGTAGACAGGTGGGAGGGGGTTGGCGGGCTGCAATTCTTCGGCCAAGCATATCCCACACATGTTCTATTGGTTCAACTCCGGTGAGTATGCTGGCCAGTCCATACGGGTGATATCCTCCGATTGAAGGCATTCGTCTACAATGTTTGCACGGTGAGGACGGGCGTTGCCCTCCATAAAAAGAAATTCAGCACCCATGGCGCCCTGAAACAAACGTACATGTTGTTCCAGAATGACACCCGATAGATGTGGTCTGTCATCGTTACACTCTGAACATGCAAGTCAGTTCTGGAACCAAGAATAATTCCTCTCCAAACGAGCCAACCTGCACCACCGTAACGGTGTCATTCAAAGGTGTTCTCTTGGTTGGAAAGGGGTACCTGGCGCTCTCCATATTAAAATCTGACGAGAATCAGACAGCAAACTAAACCTGGACTCGTCGAAAAGTATCACACAAGATCAATGTTGTGGTGTCCACAATGCATGGTCACTACTCCAGGTTAATCGCAGTCGACAGTGAGTTGCGGTAATTGTTACACATCTCACAAGCCTACGAGCATATAGACCAATCTGCCTTAAGCGTCTGTACACGGTCTACCTTGAAACTGTCGTACCGGTAGCTGAAGAGACAGGTTTGATGCTGTGCTCCGTCTGTTTCTTTTGGCAGTAACTGCCAAATATATATATACCGGGCTTCATTAGGCGTGCTAACTCGGGGGAGACTTGTGCTGTAACATCTACTCACATTACCATAATCTTGGAATCGTTGCCAAAGCCTGGAGATGACACTCTGGGCGATTCCAAGTTTCTCGGATTCCTCCAGCTGGGTACGTTCACATTCCAGTCGTTCAATAATTCTACCACATAAAAAATCATCGAAATGCTTCCTTTGTGCCATAACTATGCGGTTATTGCACTGAATGGCTTTTAAAGCACTTGTGAACCATTTTACTTTTTACCACCATTTCTTATATACCCCTCTCTTACACTCTCGTCATTATGATGTACAATCCGTGCCGTTTCCTGTAATTTGCATATTCTTTTTCAAGATGTGTATGATAATTGTACAGGTGAATTTTTTATTTTAGAGACCATTTTCTGTGTGATTCAGATTTATCCTTAATTTATGGACATGAGTGTACATCAGTACTGCACAATGTATCTTATAATTATTTTAACAAAACTAAGTTACAACTTTAATAATCACCAGTGATTCCATGAGATTGTCATATATTGATAATTTGTACGGCTTATAATTAATCCTGAAACTGCAGATTAAAAATTACGGGATTCGCGCTCTGCAATGCCACTATTTTCCACGTAGGTGCTGTATGTGATGTATTAGAGGTAGGGTTGAAAATAAATAAATAAAATCTTCTCCGAAAAGAGTAAACCCTTCACTAACATTTTTCATGCCCTTTTATTACATTCTAAAGCCTTCGGAATAATTTTATGGATAGCAGTGCACAGAGAAGATATTATTTCAGAAAGACGTATATGTACACATGGGGCATTTAATGCTTTGGCTGAGCAAGATGTTTATGTACGCTGGTGGTACTTAAGAGATTAAAGTCGTATTGCAGCTACAGCGTCAAGGTAAAGCGTTGTTGAATTCAATACATGTTATTGTATTAAAGAGGGGCGATGAAAATTATGATTTAATATTGGGTCGCAAATATTCCAAAGTTTGAGAAACTGTGACTGACGTTTTCGGCTCCAAAATAACTAGTATTTTCTAATAGATGTAGTCAAAGAAACACATACGAGTGGATGCAGGGTCTAATGTCCTGTTTCTGCTAGTTGCCTGCAGACTGTATGCCAGGATATGCTTCTTTTTGACAGAGAAGCAAGGTCATGAGAAAGCTGAGGAGCCGTTGTCCACCTAGGTCATTTCCCATTGGTGTGGTGTGGTAGTTGAGAGGGGGAGGGGTGCCAGCACTGGTGTCGTCCACGTCATTTGACCATGGTTCGAAATTAAGTGGTCCGTCACCAAAAGCCCTCGCGCAGCTGGACAATGCGACGTTAATTTTCATTCACTCACTCACTCACCTAGGTCATCCTGCGCTTCATGCCTAATAGCGATCATGTGAATATATTGTTGCTCTGTGGTGGCCAAACTTCCAACAGAGAGAGAACCACTTACTTAGAATTAATTTCAAAGCCAAGAGACTACATTCAGTGCAACTCGTTAGCATCAAGTCACCTTCGCTTAAGACTGAACAGGTTCGAGCCTGGTAATGGCTCTCCATCTCAAGGAATCATCTAAACGATTATTCTCATTGACAACAGACTAATTTGTTTGTTTTAATGCAATTTTCACAAAACCATAGGCAAAAATCTCAGATACTAAAACAGTCTCAGTTCAGTAATTCTGTAAAAAATAACGCTAAAGAACTTCTTTTCCTAAGCCGATGATTGATATTGTACTTTTTGTACTACCCGTTCTTCAAAATATATAAAATATAAGTACTATCAATTTTACTGGTAGCAATTTAGAATTGTGTCAAAAACCATGTTTGCGACCTAAATTTTGGACATGATTGTACATAGATCATGCTTTTATTGACGTGATCTACCATCTGGTCATTTTTTAAGTGAGATAATATTAGGAATATATTATTTATTTTCAATAAAGTTCCCTTTTTTATTTATTACTTATTGCTATATTATAAATTTCATTCTTTATTTGGGATAGAAACTGAAATTTTGAAAGTAAATAAAATCAGGAAAATAGTGTGTTTTTTAAATTTTCTATTTTTACTTGCGTTGAGGTTTTTTGTTTCATTAAATTTGATATTTCGTTTATATACAAATCAAAATGCATTGGGTATCTAGAAATAAGCTTAGAATGGTGACACAAAGGATTTTGGTTCGATTTTTATCGAACGGAATTTAGTCCATTTATCTCTGTTGACAACCATAACAATTTGTGTAAAAAGATATTCGGTTCAAAAACTGGACTGAAATGTAAAAGTTGAACAAAAGTACATCAACAAAAATAACTGAATAATGTGAACTTCATTAAAAAATAACATATTTTTAAATGGAACTGTTTAACCACGGTTTACTTTAAATATTTAAAATACTCACTTAAACTATTTATAAATATTAATAGATCTAACTTTATTCGTAATTAATTCTACAACTCGAAAAAGAAAAAAAAACAAATTTTTCATGTCTTCGAAATATTTTGTTTCACTAAAAATTTCATAGCATTGTATAATTCATGTTTCAAAACTACCCAATAAAGTTAAATGTCTTTGAAATTATAAAGAGAATTAATTCTTCCTGAATGCAGTTATTCGTTGAAAAAAAAAGAGATGAATTTTAGCATAGAATTGAAATCTGCTTCGTAGATTTCGAAAGCTTATCATCCTGTATCCTGGTGGACTACATGCAATGACATTATGTAGTAATACTTTACTATTTATGTAATACCGTAAACCTTCGACTGTATGTTTACTATTTAGAGAAACGGATTGGAATGATTAAAATGAAAATAATATATTAAATATTATGCATTAAGCATAACCATTTGTATCATCATTTGGTGAAAAGTAAAAGAGAAAATTATACTCGAAAACTATAGATTTATTTAAAAGCACTTGCATTACATTAGTATTTCATAAGTAGAAATTCACATTTAATGCTTAATTAATTGAGATATGTCAAGAATTATTAGAATAGTTGCTTCAGCGCTCAGTTAAAATCTTTCTCAACAAGACAGATTCAAAAATTTTAAGCGATTTGTCAAGAATCATTACCTAAAATTGTTTCATATGTGGTTGAGAGAAGATATGACACAATTTATAGACGTTACTTTTCAAATTTTTATAAATGTGCAAAATAATGAAAGCTATGATCGAAAAGGACAACTAGATGTTAATTTAATATTTACAATAATACAATTTGAAATGATAACTCATGTTTTAAAATCACGTAATCCATTGCATCTCGTAATGTATTTATCACTTTTATTCAAAAATGAATTAAGTATCATAAAATCATGTATCAACAAAATGTTAACAAAAATGAACCCAGTAGTTTTTTATGTGTATTAAAAAATAAAGATAGTGGCAGTATTTCTTCTTTCTTTTACTGCAACCTTTATATACTTATATGTTTGTAATTAACCAATTATCCGTTGGTTTTAATAGGTGCAAGTATGCATGTACAGTCCATAACATTTATAACCGTAACCATGTAGCCTGTAACCGTAACAGGCTACATTTAACCTGTAATAGAAACTTATAGTTATTTTAAAAGATTCCATGAAAGCAAATTTCTACATGTCGCTACATTAATGACAAACATCAGAGCCTACAAAAGTGTTTTTTTTTTAAATTATGCGAAAATTTTGATTAAATATTTTTCAATAAATGCATTTGCATTCTTTATTATTCTTAATTACTCTGCATTCCTAATCAGTACAAAGTCGAATAATAGTAATTTTCCCATTTCAAGAGAAAATCGAAAATAAAAGTTCAGTACATAAAAAAAAAAAAAAAATTAATAAATCCAATTTATTTCAAAAATTTAAAATAAGTAAGAACATTATTTAAGCGTACTTTAGATTTTTCCTCTGATTAAAATTCTGATGATCTAATTTAAGTGTATTATATTTCCTTTTATTTTGCTTGAAATTTACTAGGCATTTGTATAGACACACACACAAATATATTCAGACAGGGTGTCCCGAAACTTAACGTTTTGCGTGCTATAGGTGAAAGAGGGGGGGAGATATCTGTTATGAAAATTTTTTTTAAAAATTTCTAAAACTTGGTTAAATGAGTAAGCGCACAATTTTGAAAATGTGTTAAAATGACAGCTTCCATCACATCATTAGCTACTGTCAGCACAAATTTCACAATTTTACGATATTTTTTTTCACTGTCATATTTCTTAAAAGTACTATTAATTACAATCAAAAGTCGATCAGAAAAATTTGCTGGTTTAATTAAAGTTAACGTACTTTGTGTGAGTCATGGTTTGATAAAGGAATATTTCCTAACTTTGACTCGCCATAAATAGAAAACTGATACACACCAATCCAGGCAAGTTTCTCAAAAATTGTCTCATTTAGTTAAGATTCTGAAATATCAAAACACTTGTTCTTATATGCATAACAATCATAAATAATTTTTTTTATTTGCAGAACATCCTCATTTTAAAAATGATAACGTTCATCACATCATTGGGTACTGTGAACGCAAATTTCGCAACTTCACAATGATTTTTTTCAATTAAATGATCTTTCATAGTAATCAAAGTCTCAAGTGAAGCAAAACCCTTTGTTGGTTTTGTTGAAATTAATGCAGCTTGTGAGCTGGTTTAGAAAATAATGTCAACTAACTTTGATGCTTTAAAAAATCAAGCAAGCAAGTTATTTCAAAAGATGACCTTACCTTATGAAGTTTCTGTTTTGAAACGAACTTGAAATTTATTCATTTACGGCTTTGAACATTTATAAAAACTACTTTTCTTACATATAATCTTAGAGTCCGTAGATGACCTAAAGAAGAATTTCTTTTGTTAGGACATACCACCGACCTCAAAACTATTGCTTCCAGGGACTTATTTAGCTAGATATATCTACTAAATATTTTTTGGAACATTGGGGATGTTTAGAAAAATTGTAGCAATTATTGCATTCCTATACGTTTTTGTTATGTAAATAAATTTTCATTCTTTGAAGTGATTAGCGTTGGTTTATCTTTCCTTCATAAATTTAGGTTGATTTACTAATAAATGAAAATGTATTGAAAGTCTAATTGTGTGTTTGTGATAAGTTAAATGAGTTTGCACTAAATTATTTATTGGGAAATCTGCAAATATATCGAAGAAATCCCTAGA
The DNA here is from genome assembly GCA_019973935.1 of Trichonephila clavipes. Classification (NCBI taxonomy): domain Eukaryota; kingdom Metazoa; phylum Arthropoda; class Arachnida; order Araneae; family Nephilidae; genus Trichonephila; species Trichonephila clavipes. Next base: position 56,978 of record BMAU01004037.1, read on the forward strand.
ATTTTTAGACCTACAGATTTAGAGTTTTCAAAGCATGAATTAGTATGGTATTTAGTTACATGTAATAAAAAATCTTTTTTTTATGTATTTTGGGTAGCAAAATTGGACACTTAAGGGGTTAATTGAATATTTTCTCTATAAAAGATTTTATGCAGTTTTTAAGAATGGGTTTGCATTTGGTAATAATATATCCAATATAACCTATAGATATTATTTAATACTGTATCTACTGTGAATATTTTGGTACATAGAATTTAAATTAATTTGTATTTTGATATTTATTTCTCAAAATAAAATTTAATTATTCATACAAGTCATTCATCGGATATTTTCAGAATTAGCATTTCTTCGTGTATCCAAAAGCCTTTTGTTTTAAAGTAATCCTATTCTTAAAATTTCTAGGACGCATTCTAAATTTTCTAAATAGCTTTAATTCATTTTCTAAAACTATTAGCTTTCTTAGTGATCCAATTAATTTTTCGTTTCTTTTATTCTCTTTTATTCCCAAAAAAGCTGTAAGGACCAGAAAGCATGAATAAAATATACATGTTACTAGTCTCAAAATATAGAAAGACTTATTTATGGGGATCTAAAAAGACGAGGACACCAAAAAAAATAAACACGTAAGATATGAAATAAAGAGTGGTTCATTTTGTATTCTTTTCATTTTATTCTGGAGAAAAAAGCCGCTGAAATGCGTTTAGTAAAAAAATTGTGGTGCCTCCAAAGGAAAAGATATTTTCATAACGAGTAAGGTAAGAAAAGAAACACGAAAAGAGAAAATTAAAAAAAGGGGAAAAAAAGACTTAAAGAGAGAGAGAGAGAGAGAGAGAGAGAAAAACATAAAAAAAAATTCAAGGAATGTTTATTATTTTAACAAATACTGTTTTGGGATTTTTTTTGTCTCCTTAACATTTAGATTAACAGATATTTCTATAATGTTTCATTCCCAAGCATGGGCTACACTGTTCTCTGTCAGAATTTTTAACATTACTGTGATGAAACTTATGAATAATCTATATCTGTAAATCTATACTTACCTACTCTAATTCAAACATTAATATTATTATTTTTTTAATATCGAAGCAAATAAATATAATGGAATACTTTGATTAGACGTAATGTGGAGACGTAAGTTATTTTATTTTGATTGAAAATTTTATTTCATTTAATAATGTAGTAACAGAATAAAAAAAAGTCAATTAATATCTGCAAATATTCTCTTTATGTAATACCGAATATCCAGATTATCCTTTTTTTTATGACCTTTTTTTAATCTTCTTCATTCTATCTTGTAACTACTTAGAAACTCGGTAAGACAAGAGGTAACAGCTGTCGGGGTATAATAATATTGGAACTTCTAGATTCCTTACTTCACCTTAATTTATACTTCATTTATACTTACAGTCAAAATGCTTGCACTGTGAAAAAATATCTAATGTGTGAAAAAATTTGTTAACAAAAATGTTTTTTAATATTTTTTATGTTATTTACAGTCATATAACAAGTTATTAGTCAATATTACCAATAAAAAAAGTTTACTTCACTTGGGAAAAAATGTATTCTAAGAAAGTCTAAGTGATTGTGTGTCATTATGTATGTAATTGTTTTTCTAATTGAAATTAAAAAGCAATCAAAAGGATTTCCTTGGGCAATCTAGTGTCAATAAAACGAATTGTTTCACAACCTGCAATATTTTTTAATGTTAATTATTGCTTTAAAATAATGATCATAAGTAATTTCTTCCATTTGCAACCCCTAAAACAGTGGATCTAAAATTGCGAGTGTATTTGTCAGGGAATGGTATATTCACGTAATAAACGGTTTTTATTAGTAATATCAGTTTAATGATGATAATAAACACATTCTTTTTTAATTAAACGTCATTGGAAAAACCCTATTTTTCCTTGTTTACATGAAAAATATTATAAAAGCTGAAGAATGTTGTTGTTTCTCATGACACCTGTGTTAAAAGCTATTAACATCAAACATATGAAAATCGTGCTTTCTCCTACTAGAGGACGCTAGTTGCGAACAGAAAATGCTCTTTGTTTTTCAATTTTTGGGGAGAGCCCAAAAGAGGATCTACGTTTTTACCTCTAATTTGTTATGTCTTGTATTTGTGTTTATATGTAGTTTAATGATGTATTAATTATTAACAAATAATTTTAATTAAAACTGAATTCAGCATGAAAGGAAAAATTGTCAATTTTTTACAATTTGATATCAACTAGCATTGTAAACACCTGACTGCTCTCTCTCGGAAAACATCTGAAAAGGTTGGGAACTATTTATATTATTAAATTACCTACCGTAAATTCTAGCGTTTAACACGCACTTTAAACACAAAAAATATGATCCAAATTTACGGGTGTACGTTATACGCCGGGTATAAAAAATGATAGTTTCGAAAATAAAAAAAACAAGTATTTGAAAAAATATACTTCTACATGGATCGGAATACTGTTTATTTGAAAGAATTTACATACCTAATGCAATTAAGGCATTCTGACTCTAAAAGTATACTACTTTTCAGAATTCTGTGATAATACCTCAAATAAATAAATGGCTTTAAGACATACCAGCATTGTACACGCACGCTTCTTGTTCCTTCGTAAAAAGAGTGTGCGCATTATACGGAGATATACCTAAAAATTAAAATAATATAGCTTGAACGTATGGGTGCGCGTTATATATATATATATATATATATATATATATATATATATATATATTTAAATATATTAAAAAACAATCACAATTATCAATTTAAAAATTGAAATTATTTTTTATTTTATTATACTATATATATATATAAATTATTTTATTATACTATATATAT
>BMAU01004038.1:0-27896 GCA_019973935.1 Trichonephila clavipes
TCTTACAAATGTTTTTTCCATATTTATGTGGGAGTCCGAATAAATCTTCGAATAAAAATCAGACTCTTCAGAAGGCGGGATTTTAGATTGGCGAGGTGGTTTGTCTAGGGGTAAGTATTTAAGGGTGAGTGATGAATAATTTAAACCAAAGTCATTTAAACACAGATACTTCATTTAAGTAAAAGAATTTATTTAAAGTTAAAGGGAAATATTTACAAAAAGGGATATTTACAAAGAGAAAAGACATGCAGGAATTAGGTTAATTAAAAGTTGAGTTATACCTTTAGAAGACGGGGAAATATACCTTTTCTCATTATTGACGTTAGACTGGTGGTAAGAGCCGCGCAGGGCGCGAAAATGCGGAAAAGACGTGACGTGTTGAACAAGCAGTGGTTAGTAGGCCTCTGCAGAAAAATTATTCAAGCCGGAGCTACGAAAGCTCACTAGATGGCGCTGCTTCGGAATGCAGTAATAAATAAAATTGAGATTTATGGTCCTCTGAAAAGGATATAACTCAACCTTTTAACAAAATGTTTCGAAGGGAAAATCCTACAAAATCACCCTCTCCTGACAGAGCTGGTCTCTCAGCTCTTACAAAATGTTGAGAGCTCAAGTACTTTAAATACAAACTAATTTTTAGTTACAACTATAAATTTGATGATTATTGGAATGTGGATGCAATAAAAAAAAAATACGATTCTTAAAGATAATAAAATAAAATATTACAGATGAAAAGATGTATACCTAATATTCACAATTCCGGACCTAAAGTAAAGCATATAAAAACAAAATATTCTATGTTGTGATCTACAATTAACTAAACCATAAAAAAAATCCTTCGCATCAATAGAAAAATAAAGAATAATACGAAAATATAATAAATGTTACAAGTGAATATAAAATGATTAATGGAAACAAGTGTTACCATAGAACATCTATTTATTTCTCAAGAGGGATATGAGAAAAATTAAAAATAATAACAAATAAAAAAAATTCAATTAAGCATGAAAATGTTTCATCAAATCAGCTGAGGTGGTGGTTGAGTTCGGTCCATCGTGCTGATCAACCTCCTTCCACTTCATACCTATCCTTGAATTAACTTTTGTTACTTTGTAAGGGCCTAAGAACTTTGGTCTTAGTTTCAGTCCAGCTCCAAATTGGGTTCTTTGGATGGCAACTAAATCACCATCTTTGTATAACGAAGCTTTCTTTCTTCTTCTGTTATACGTCTTTCTATTTTCAGACTGCAGGGTTTTGGATGTTCTTTTTTGCATCGTTTCTTAAAAATTTGCGTTGTTCTGGTAATTGTTTCGCCATTTCTTCTAGAAGTAAGTATTTGATTAGGATGTCTTCCTTGTTACGCATTTTGATTCCCACTAATAGTTCGAATGGTGTCCATTTTGTACTGCGACTTATAGTACTATTTAGTATTCTCTGTAATCTGTCGACGTATTTGTACCATTTCGTTGAGTCGTCTAATGATAGTTTGGTGAGAACTGGAATCAAAATTCGATGAATTCGTTCAACTTGTCCGTTTCCTCGAGGAACACCTGTCGTTATTTGTAGATGTTCAATGTTTTCTTCATCACAGTAGTCGTTGAATAATTTTGAAGTGAACGCTGACCCTCTATCAGAGATAATTCTGATGGGATTACCAAAGGTTTTCATCTGTTGTTTTAGTTTTTCGAGGGCACTTTCAGCAGACACAGTTTTGACGGGATATAGCCAAGTAAATTTAGTAAATGCGTCTACTACGGTGAAAATGTGTTGATAACTTTTGTTTGTGGAGGGTAAAGGACCAATGAAGTCAACATGGTACGTACTTAAAGGAATGCTTTCCTTAGAAATAGGATTCAAAAACCCTTCCTTTTTGCCAGTTTTCGTATTAGCTAAGATACATGGAACACAATTAACTATTACTTTTTTAACGACGTTGGATAAATTTGGGATAAAAAATTCCGGTTTCATAATTTCTTCTGTTTTTCCAACTGTGAAATGACCATTTTCGGGAATCAATTTAATTAGTTATGCTTGCATTGCTTTAGGGGTTATAATTAATTCTCGACCATTTAAGTACTTGTAGCGTATACCATTTCGCTCAAAAAATTCTTCTGATTCTTCCTTCTCTAGAAGTGATTTCAATGTTTGGATATTGTCATCTTCCTCTTGTGCTTTATTAAGCTTTGAAGTTAATGTATCATTGCACACCATCATTACGGGATATCGGCTAAGAGCATCAACGGGCTTCATACGACTTCCAGCTCTGTGCTCTATTTCATAATCGAATTCTTCTAATTGAAGCGCCCATCTGACTATGCGAGTAATTATCCTTTTTGCATAGTCTTCTGAAATGCTGAACAGTCAGTTATTATTTTAAAGTGTTGTCCTAAAAAGATAAACACGAAACTTTTTAATGCGTTGATAATTGCTAGTACCTCTATTTCGTAGCTGTCATACTTTTTCTTCTGCTGTATTTGTCTTTTCGACATGTAGTAAACGGGATGTAACTTTCCATCTTCTACTTCTTGTAGCAAAATTGCACCGTACCCTTGTTTACAGGCGTCTGCATGCAGTTCTGTTTTTCTTCTATGCTTGTAAAGGTGCAAGATTGGGCCTTCGGACATGATTTTCTTCAATTTTTCAAATGCTTCTTTTTGTTGAATCCCCGTAAAAAAAAAAAAACAAAAAGAGGTTTTCTTTTCTTGTTAAATCGCTAAGTGGTTTAGATATCTTTGAATAATCTTTGGTGTACTTGCGGAAATATCCAGTTAAACCAAGAAAACTTTGTACTTGTTTTATTGTTGTTGGTTCTGGAAATTTTCGGACAGCTGGTGTCTTCGTGGGAGATGGTTTAATAGTTCCGCTTTCTACAATGTGACCTAGAAATTCAATTTTCCTTTTTAAGAATTGGCACTTCTTGAACTTAATTTCTAATCCGTATTTCTTTGCGACTTCGAAAATAATTTTAAGTTTTTCGAGACCTTCCTGTTCGTTTTTCGCTGGAATGACGAGATCATCTAAATAACTGATTACAATTCCTTTCTGAGTAAGATCTCTAAATATACTTGATACGTAGCGTTGGAAAACTCCTGGACTTGTGCTTAGTCGGAAAGGAACTTTGTTGAATTCAAATTGTCCATCTGGGACGATAAAGGATGTATACTTTCTGCAATCTTCGTCAACATCGACGTGAAAGAAACCATTGCGTAAATCTAATGTAGAATATACCTTTGCTTCTTGCAAAGTGTCTAAAACATCTTCGATGATAGGTAACGGAAATTTATTTTTCACAAGCTTCTGATTCAAAATTCTGTAGTCAATGCACATTCTCGAAGATCCATCTTTCTTTTTTACCATTACGATTGGACTTGCATATTCCGCAGAACTCGGACGTATAATGCCTTCGTTGAGCCATTCTTCTTTCTGTTTGTTTACTTCTTGTCTTTCTGTGAAAGCTAGTCGACGAGGGTGTTGACAGACTGGTTCTTCGTCTTTTAGAATAATTCTCATTGTGACGTCCGTAGATGCTGTTTTTACTTGCTTTGTCGTCTTGAATTAACTTTTCAAGTTCCTTCTTGATTTGACGGTTTTCAACATGACGTAGGTCTAGTTCTTCTTCAAGATTTTCAGCAGATATTTGCATAAGCTGTGCATGATTCTTATATTTGTTGAATTTAACTCCTTCTTTAGTAGAACTTATCGATGCTTGTTCCAAAAGATCTGATCCAATAACTGCTTCGAATTTTAATTTATCAGTCGGTACAACATGCCATGTTAACGAGTAATTTTCATCATCTATTTTGAACTTATGTTCAAAGGAACCGATAGTTGTCACTTGTGCTTCACCAATACCTGTGAGAAGCATCTTGTTCTTCGATAATTTTGTTGGATCCATTATTCTTCTGCTTGTGTTTTCTCGAAGCAAACTTACGCTGCTACCACTGTCTATGAGCGCCGTGATTTTCACCTTTCCAAAAAATATCTCTTTAGTACGTAAACCTTCCTTAACGATGAGTGTGCAAGTTTCTTTTGGAGGTTCTGTGAATTTCTGCGATTTTGAATAGTTCGTCTGAGCATATGCTTGGAAGCATTGTGATTTGAGTGTTTCTCGTAATTTTTGTTGTAATACCCTTTGTGCGCGCTGCCTTAAAATCTTTGAACAGATTCGTACTTGGTAACAGGGGCTTCGTAATGTTTGTTGTAATTCGTTGACGCTGGAAACTTCTTATCTTTTCTGTTATACTCGAATTTTCCCTGTGCTTCATATCTGCGATTCTTTTCTGTGAATCTAACTTCTTGTTTCTTCACAAATGGACTGCTAAATTTTTGTTTCAGAGTCCTTTTAAAGTCTTCGAATTTTTCTAGTTTTTCTATAACTGAACAGGGGATTTTTTATATTTGCCCATTCATCAAGATAATATTCTTTAAATTCAAAAGGAGTTTTTCGTTTGAGTTGATCTGTTATGATTAGATCTGATAACTTGTTGAAAGTATCTATATTCAATCCATCTATCCATCCGTTGAAGTAGGTCTTTATAACTCATGGTAAAAATCAATCCATGTTCTTTCAGGTGCTTTTTGGTGAGTGACAAATAGTTGTCGAAACTTTTCTGGAGTTAGTTTAAAGCGTTTCAGCAGTAACTCTTTAACGTGTTCGTAAGAGTTGGCTTTATCGTCAGGCTCTCTCGCTATGATGTGAGATACTTCCTCGTCGGTAAATGCCCAACAGATGAGAAACCCAGTTTTCTTGATCAATATTCAATCTCTGCGCTTGACGTTCAAATAATTTTAGATAAAGACTGATGTCTTCTTTCAAATCAAAACGATGTATAAACTTTGAAACTTCTTTGTCGAGAAATTTAGTATCACTTTCTTTGGATGTATCAGCGCCCAACTTGGATTGTGTTTGGATTCTTAACTTTTCCAACTCAAATTCATCTTTGCGTTTTTGCTCATCTAACCTCAATTGTTCGAAGCGTAATTTTTCTTCTCGGTCTTCAATGTATAATTTTTCTTTTTGCTCTTCAATGCGTAAATTTTCTTCTCTGACTTTGCGATCCATAAAAATCGTTGAATGTATGTTTTTGGTCAGTTCTTCGTCATAATCTTCACTACCAATAATTAGATCTTTGAGTGTGGCGATGGTCATAGATTTATCGAATTTTAAATTTAATTCCATGGCTAAGACAAATAAATCTTCGCGTCGACCTTTGCCAATATACGCCATTTTAAAATTTAAATTAAAGTTTAGATAGTAACAGAAGGAATAAACAAAATTGTTACGCGTTCAAACAAAAACAATGATGTTGCTATTGGCAATTCTCGTTTGCATTTACAAAAATTCTCAAGTTAAAATGATATTGCATCAAATACACTAAATATACATTGAAATATTCAAATTCTATTCATTTAAAAATATTTTAAACCAGTAACACGTAAAGACAACAGTGCGAGCTAAAATACGTAATGCTTAATTTAAAATAGTCAAATTATTAATTTCAACTAAAAACAAACCTTTTTTTTTAAATCATTAGATATATTAGTTATCTCATTTCGTTATAATAAATGCAAAAAGAATTTGAAAGAAAAAATAAATTAATACAAATCTTGTTTAGGAACTGTGATAAATTTATTGTGATATGAAAAAGAATTTAGTAATATAAAGTTCTTAGCTGAGAAAAAAGCAAACAATTATAAGTTAGTCACTTAAAGAAAAATCTCATATATATTTTTTATTACACCAATAAAAATAAAATCTTTTTAGGATCTCTTCAGAACATTCTAAGGATAAACACATGTTTCAATAGAAAGCACAATAATTCTGTTAAAAATGAACTCAAAATACTTATATATTGAATGATAAAATACACCATTAAAAAGATTACACATGATCTTTCATTTTAATTCTAAAAAATATAGCATATTCTTTCAAAATATGTTTCTGGAATACTCGTAAAAAATAATTATTTACTAAACAGCTGCAAGAGAAATGTTATTCTATATGAGTTATCGAAATTACGATCGCATCGAAACGGTAAATGTTTAGGAATGGGAAGACATTAATCTCTTAGTTCAAGGTCTATGACGTAACTGAAGAAACGAAAACTTTTCACATGAAATGCAATTCCTTATTAAATGAGATAAAAACTTGAATATTACGTACGACTTGCTTAATATTTTAAAAGATATACTTGTAGAAAATTTGAATTGATACGATTTCTATACACAAATAGAAAAATAGTATTTCAGAAAAACACACATATTTAAAAATATAAATTACTTCATAAAATCAACTACAACAATTTTTTTATAAGTAAATTGACGGTGGCTCACGTATTCTTTTATTTTTTTTTTTCCTTTTGAAGAACAATATAAAAAGTACCTGATACATTTGACGACGTGTGATTAATTACTTGAAAACAAACTTCAAAGGCTCCTGGATGTGTTCACTGGACTTGTGAAACTCTTGTAGTTGTTGAACACGGCAGAAAATAACATGGTTTCGGCGAGCGATCTTGTAAGATCTTGAGTTGTGACTTGCGACTTGAAATGGAGTTGTTTTATTCACCTGAATGTTAGTATTTTATGAGAGGCAATAAGCATTTTCGATTCAGTCCGTTAGTTTTTTTTTAGGCGTGCAGCCAAAAATGGGTTGTTTTTTTTAAAGAAGAAGAGGTTTAGAAGGCTATCAACTTATTATTTAGAGAAGATTTTCGAAATCCATGCGATCCCCCAATTATTTCTGTGGGAGTCCGAATAAATCTTCGATTAAAAATCAGACTCTTCAGAAGGCGGGATTTTAGATTGGCGAGGTGGTTTGTCTAGGGGTAAGTATTTAAGGGTGAGTGATGAATTAATTGAATCAAAGTCATTTAAACACAGATACTTCATTTAAGTAAAAAATAATTTATTTAAAGTTAAAGGGAAATATTTACAAAAGGGGATATTTACAAAGAGAAAGACATGCAGGAATTAGGTTAATTAAAAGTTGAGTTATACCTTTAGATGACGGGGAAATAAACCTTTCTCATTATTGGACGTTAGGACTGTTGGTGCCGCGCAGGGCGCGAAAATGCGGAAAAGACGTGACGTGTTGAACAAGCAGTGGTTAGTTGGCCTCTGCCGAAAAATTATTCAAGCCGGAGCTACGAAAGCTCACTAGATGGCGCTGCTTCAGAATGCAGTAATAAATAAAATTGAGATTTATGGTCCTCTGAAAAGGATATGACTCAACCTTTTAACAAAATGTTTCGAAGGGAAAATCCTACATTTACCCAAAAAAATTAATACAAAAGCTTATTTTTCTCATCAAGAAAAAACACACTCATTGTAGTGTCCACTTTTGCTTGGGTTCTTAAATTAAAAATCCGCCCGTGACTTGCTTCATTGCAATAATTCTTCCGATCGCTTCTCGAAAGGAGATAAAAAGAAACCATACAACCTGATATTTTTCTTTGTCTTTTATTCGATTATATCCACCGGATCTCCGTCTAAGGCTTCCATACTGAGGCTCCTTCTCCTGATGTTGTTCTGCAGGATACTGTCGATTCCATTGCTCCTCCGTTTCTCTGGTATTCCATCGGGCTGTTTTACTCGGCTACGTGGGTAGTAAGGACAAGGTATCTCTGCTGCCACCTGTTTAGACCGAACTGGTCTCCTCTCAGCTGCCCTGTTAGTTCCGCTTGTAGTTGTCCTTGTCTCCCTGACCTTGTCATATTGTCCACTTGTTTCTTGCCTGCTCCCTTCTGTAGGTGGCTTGCCCTGACTGGTATCTATTTGATGCGGGGGACCTGCAATGGACTGTGATCCCTGGGAAGGGTTATTAGGTCTTCTATATTTATATTTACGAGATGATGTAGAGGACGGAATTTTTATCTTTATCCCCTGTGTTGGTTCATGGGTTGGTCTTTTCTGGTCCCTATGTTCGGACCCCTGCAGAGATCTTTTTCTGCATAATTTAGACCGCTTTTTATCCGTCCTGTCCACTGACCCATTTGACCCTCCTTTACGCTTCCTTCTCGGATCCTCCCATCCGGCATTTCCCTTATTTGATTTACGACCCTTACTCTCCTCACTCGAGATTTTCCTAGATCTTTTGGATTTTCCTGCATGTGATCTACTTGACTCATTACTAGACCTCTGTCAATCATATAGTGTCTCAACATGACTATCCGAACTAATCGTGTCGGATTGTCTTGGATGGTACACTCTGACCTGGTCGATATTAACTGTAAGCCTTTTTCCCTTCTTCCAAATCATCAAATTGTTATTCCAAACCTCCAACACTCTATATGGCCCTTCACACTTAGGCATAAACTTTCCGACCACTCTCCTACCCGCAGCACTCATAAAATGAGTTTGTACCAACGCCAAATCATTTACTTTGATGTTAACTTCTCTCCATTTCCAATTATAATATTTTTCCCAAGTTTTGTGTTGTTTCCGCATATTCTGCCTTGCCTCAACGAATAATTTCTCAACGTTTCTTCCCACATATTCAGCACCCTCTGTGACATTTATTAATTTACTAAAAGTTGTAATAATTTTTCTACCCAAGAATAACTCAACCGGAGTTTTATTTGTCGTCTCATTAACTGATGAGCGCAGCGCGAAAGCGAACTCGTGAAAAAATCGGTCCCAGTTTTCGTGATTTTCTTCTACAAAACAAGCTATCATCTGGACTAAATTGTGATTGACTCTTTCCGTTAAATTCACCTGCGGCCGGTATGTTACCGTTTTCATATGTTTTATGTCCATCCTGTGACTTAAGTGTTCAAATATCTCGGATATAAATTGGGGGCTGTTATCACTAATCAAAGAAATCGGAGCTCCATAACGTGAAATATAATTTTCAAAAAGGGCGTTAGCTATGGCCTGGGCCGAAGCTTTTCGTAAAGGAATAAGTTCACTCCACTTAGTGAAGTGGTCAGTTATTACCAATAGAAATCTATATCTTTCAGGTCGGGATGCGGGGTAGGGGCCTAATAAGTCTAATGTTACGATTTCATTGGGGTAATTCGATACTATCGGAATTAATCGACCAGCTGGTAGCGCATTTTTGTACTTGAATTTTTGACACCGGTCACAGGTTGATACATATTCAAATATATATTTCCTCATATATGGAAAATAACATGTGTCTCGCAATTTTAAATTGGTCTTCCTCTTTCCTAAATAGCCTGCTAATGGCAGATCATTAAATTCTTTTCATTATTGCTTCATGAAGAGATCTAGGAATGTACACTCTTAGTTCTCCAAGAGTTGTAGAATATTTCGCGTAAAAGAGTAGACCATCGATTAATTTAAAATCCTGGGACAAATTCTCGCATACAGTTGCCTTAACGGAACCGTCGTTTGGGTTTTCTAAATAACAATAGATGTGTCCTAACTCAGGATCTTCCCTTTGCTCTCGAATGAGTTGTTCTCTGGAGTTTAAGGCTAAGGCTCGAAGAGCTGCGCACGAAATTTGTGATCCATCCATATTGCCTACTGGATTCCTAGACAATACGTCCGCGACAACGTTTTGAACACAAGTTCGATGTTCCCATTCAATGTTGAACTCGGATAACTTGAGTGCCCATCTAATCATCCGACTAGATAATTTTTTCCATTCGTTAGCTTTGTTAATGCCGCATGATCTGTGATTATCTTCACCGGTAGTGATCTAAAATAAGTTTTTAACTTATTTAATGCCCATATCACCGCCAAACATTCGCGTTCTGTAACTGTATAGTTTCTTTTGGCCTTGTTCAGGGTTCTAGACGCAAATGCAATAGGTCTGTGATTTTGATTAAGCTCAGCCCCAATTCCGACCCCACTAGCATTCGTAAGTAAGTTAAACTGTTCTTTAAAATTCGGCAACTGCAAAACTGGTGCCTCTGTTAATGCTCGTTTTACTTTATTAAAAGCATCTGTCGACCAATTAAATTTAGCCGATATAATGGTTCACATATATCTGCATTGTTGGGTATAAACTCTTGATGCCATCCCTAAAAATTTCGACACTTCCTTATTATTTTTAGGAGGTTTCATTTCTGCGATTGCCTTGACTTTACTATTGTCGGTTTCTATCCCTTTCTTACAAATTATGAGACCTAAATACTTCAATTTATCACGTGCGAAGTGACATTTTTCTTTGTTTAGAGTAAGCCCTGTGTCTCTCAACAATGTAAATACCTGATTTAAATGATCTATGTGTTCATTAAACGATGGAGATGTGATAATAACATCATCCACATATAAACCAACATGAAACGCCCAATAACAGGTTTTAATATGTCTATGGTCTTTTGAAAATTTGGCGCTGCCCCTGAAAAGCCAAACGCCATTCTGAGGAATGCAAAGGTGCCATTGCGAGTTATAAACGCGGTTTTCTCTATATATTTCTGACTAATCGCCAATTGAAAATAACCCGATTTTAAATCCAATGTCGACATTATACCGGTATGCGGAATATTTGTGTGATTAGATCATCAATCACCGGTAATGGATATCGCGGGTATTTAGTGATGGCGTTAAATTTGAGATCGATAATTCGCAAATCGATACGCCTCTGGAGAATCTGGAGGTAGGCCATTATTTTTGCGCGTTAAAACCACCGGTGAAGCGTATGGGGATTGAATAGGACGGATTATACCCTCCTGTAACATTTTCTCAATGTGATAATCAATGATTCCTTGTTTGACCTTGTCATATCTGTAGGGTCTTGACACTACTGGTCCCTTGTCCCCTGTATCGATTTCATGTTATAAAAGATGAGTTAACCCCGGCTGGTTTAAAAATAGCCCTTTAAAACCATTAAATAAATCCTTTAATTTTTGCTTATGACCTTCACCGAGCTTTGTATCTGAAAGATCAATCTCGACCGGATTTTCCACTTTCGGCAACTGCTTAATTTGGTCATCTGGAATGATCAGAGAATTCTTATCGAAATCTAAAGTTAATTTGGACTTCTTCATAAAATCAATGCTTAAAATGCATTGGTACTGCATATTGTTAAGAATGTGAAATTCCCAGTTTTTCTGGAATTCTCGGATCCGAATCTGTAATTCAATCCAACCTAAGTGACAACACGGGGCTCCTGGGCCGTCACTACTCTATCTTTCGTATTTTGACACGGTATATACGAAAAATATTTGCGATAGACCACCTCTGATATGAAAGATTTCTCCACTCCCGTGTCCCAAAGGGCTGTAATGAATGTTTCATTTAAAAGAATATGAACGTAAGGTAAATCTATTGGAGTCATTCGTAATGAGGATATCCTAAAAGTTCGGTGTTCCATATCTGGAGGATTTTCTGTACATTGCGATCGATCACCCTCATATTCGCATCGATCACTTAAAAGTTTAAATATCTGTTTTGATCATTCTGACCCCTGAAAGCACTGTTCCTCGAACCACCTTGTCGACCGTCTTGATTGTGGAATCGATGATCCGATTGACCACCTCGGCGTCGATCATCGAATCTCCGATTATCCGCAACACCTTGACTCTCAAATCTATTGAATTCTCTCTTTCGTCTGCTATTGTCCGAGTATATGTTGTTACCTCTCGTCTCGTTCCGATTTTCCTGCCGATTCCTGTTAGGGAAACGATTGTTCTCACTTTGGTTTGTATCTCGGAATTCCCAACTCGAACCTTTGATCTTTCCATTTAAAAACCTTTCCTCGTACTTATCAATTATTTGTAAAAGATTAGATGTGTTTTGCGGATGCCAAACCTCTACATAATCCAAAATCTGAGGTTCTAACCTACTAATAACATGATCTATCAATTTTTCCTCCGTCATTTCGTGTTTTAAAATTTTGTGGATCTTTAACAAGTCATACACAAAATCAGACGGTTTTTGATTATGTTTTTGAGATGATGCGAAAAGACGAGTTTCTAGTTCCGACCTATTCCTCACCACGGGTTCTCTCCAAGCTTGCTTTAAGTGCGCATAATCCGTCGCCTTGTCTTCAACAACCCTATAAACTTGAACCTCAAACCAATCTAGTGCTCGTCCTGTGAGCTGACCCTTTACATATGCACAAGCTGGTTGTGTGGGTATCTCGTAATATGTTAAGTTATTATCAATATTTTCCAAGAACTCTGCCACTTTCTCCTACCACAAAAAATACTGCTCAGGGATGATTCGAAAATTAGATCCGACTCTAAACTCGGGATATACTCGTTGGGCGCCACTGTGGAGACCCCCCTGGGTCTCACCCTAGACACCAAGATTAATTTGAGGTAAAGAACCACCAAGAGCCATTTTGTATAATAATAATTATTTATTATTTAATGTCTCAAAAAAACTCTAATAACGTATAATACTTTTATGTTACGTCAAATAAAGGGATTTATCTTTATACACTGCTGGACAATTGCTAAGGACGGATAACACTATCATCCATAGCAACCACAAAATGAAAGGAAGCAAAATGTGGAAAATTAGAATAAGTGCGGGATATTAGTAAGAAGTATGAGTATGCAAATTTTTTTTCCACGTCTGTTCATCACAGGATAGCGTTCATAAGAGCTTTAAAGGTTTTGACGCGTGTGGACAGTTGTTGTTTCAAGTCAAAGTTTTACAGGAAAGATTTAATAGACGAACTTAAAATTTTTGGCATGTCTTCCTGACATCACATAGATGATTTAATGCGAGGCCGAATTATTGGAAAGATCGAAGAAGGGCGAAAAATAACAGATGTTGCCAGGGAGTTCGACATAGCTCACAGCGTTGTTTCACGGCTGTGGAAGTCATTTAAAACTACTGGAATGTGTAGTAGACGGCATGGGGGAGGTCGTGTTAGAAGTATGACGCCTGCAGAAGACAGATATATCGTCCTATCAGCAAAAAGGAACAGGCGCACCACAGCTCAGCAGGTGGCAAATCAGTTTCTTGCTGCCTCAGGAAAGCAGATCTCCCGAAAAACTGTTGCCAGACGTTTGAGGGGAGGAGGACTATACGCACGCAGACCTGTTGTGTGTGTCCCATTGATCAGACAGCACCGTACTGCCCGTTTGCAATGGTGTCGTGAGCATCACAATTGGTCTGAAAAGGGCTGGGCATACGTACTATTCTCAGATGAGAGTAGGTTCAGTCTGTCATCGGATTGTAGATGCCAACTGATCTGGCGCGAGAGTGGTACTGCTTATCGTCCAGAAAATACCCAGGAAAAGGACCGATATCCGACATGCAGTATCATGGTGTGGGCCGGCATCATGATCAATGGCCGCACGCGCCTACATGTGGTTGCGAATGGGACTATGGCGGGCCAACGATACATTGATGAAGTTCTACTTCCTCATGTTCGTCTTTTCCGTGGTGCTGTCGTTGATAAATTTGTTTTTATGGACGACAACGCAACATGCCATTGAACATTCGCTGTTCAGGATTGTCTAGACAGCGAGGGTATTCAACGTCTCGTATGGCCAGCGCGTTCTCCAGATCTAAACCCCATTGAAAATGTGTGGGATGCTTTGAGGAGGCAAGTCGCTGGTCGAAACTATCCTCCGACAAACAAGAACACCCTCATCCGTGCACTCACAGAGGAATGGGATAAATTGCCTCAACAGCTGCTGGATAATGTTGTGCAAAGTATGGTACGACGTGTGGAATGTTGCATCACACTCCACGGTGGACATATCCCGTACTGATACCTTTCTTTAAGGTGCCTGCTGACTTTTAGGTGTATTGTTCCATTTCTCCGTACGCAGATCAAATGAGCATTTTTTTTTCTTTTAGATGTTTTACAGCTTTTGTACTTTCCAGAACAATAAATATTCTTTATTCTAATGTCTGAACAGCGTGGAAACTTTTTTTTATCCTACTAGGCCTCATGTCTCGCTTAATGTTATGCTACATAGCAATTTGTGATCCGTCCTTAGCAATTGTCCAGCAGTGTATTTAATAGACATTTGTCATTTTTTCCGGTTAGAAAGGTGTTTGTAAAGAAAGCATTTAAATATAACAAAACGATGGGCAGATTTATCTTTAATTACAACAATAATTTGCCCTCTATTAATATAGAAGATTGTATATGTAAAAACTATAATGATTTTATTGATGGTCATCATAAACATGTAGTTACTGGCAACTTAGACATAATCAATGACAATATTTTAAAAGATATAATGAGTAAAGGCACTAGTTTTAGATTAAATGTTTCTAATAACAACAATACTGTTAAAAAACAAATTATTAAATATATAGATAGTTTTATTACAAAATCTGCAATTAAATTTGGACTACCTATTGAGGCATTTGATGAGTATAAGTACAATATTTTAAAAGACCTTATGAAATTTAGCTTCCATTCTCAATATGAAATTACTTTTAAAGATATAAAGCAGAAAATTTATGAATTACAAAAGAATTTTATCATAGTTTACATTGATAAATTACCTGGTAATTATGCTGCGATTTGTAAGTATTTTTATTATAATATGCTTAATGAACACTTTCTAAATAATGGATCTTTTAAAAAATTAGATTTATCACATAATGAATTTAGTAATCGTATTACCGCTATTTATAAAAAATTAGATTTTTGTATTCCTAAAATTAAGTATCCATACTTATTTTTAACTCCAAAATTCCATATAAGTTTTGTTAAATTTAGAACTGTGACAAATGGTTTTAAAACATATATTGCTACTGCAGGCAAATTACTTCATAATATTATTCAAAACTTTATTAATCAGCAATGTAATAAAGCTATAATTAAAAATAGTAAAGAGATTATAGATCTTTTTAATAATAAAAATATTTATTCAGTTCATAGTTATGACTTTGAAGTTTATATTCTCGTGTTACAGTAAATAAAGTGAAATGAAATAAGTAAGCATATAATAGAATGATTTACAAAGAGTATTTTAAAATTACAAAAACTCAAAATATACACGAATAGAGATTAGTGAGAATATAGATAAATGAGAAAATATAAATAAAATTAATATGAAATTCTTATTTTAAACAAACATAAAGCATGTATCTTTTTGTAGAATTATTTTTTGTTATGTTATTCAACCCCTTGTAGATTTTTTTTCATTTATTTCATGCATCACAGAAACATTCATTGAATATCCAGCTTTAACATCCATGCAATTAACTCTGGTCTTCTCAAACTTTCAATACTTGCAACCCAATATTCAATCATAATTTTCATCCATACAATTACAATGAATTGAATTCGATAACACGATACCTTGATGTTAAAGATACAATACGAGTTTAACCTGTCTGCCACTACCGTATATATACGTCTAGCTCAGCTCTCGTCATCGTCTCTGTGCGTAAATTGCTCCGGACGTATATATACGTCTTTCTGAAATACGATCTTTTCTGTTCACTGCTATCCATAAAAACATTCTGAAGGCTTTAGAATGCAAGGATTTACTTATTTCAGAGCATTTACTTATTTATTCACCTTCTCACTTCCCTTTCCCCTTAAATACACAACATACTCTTGTATACGTGCAAAACGGTGGCATTGTGGAGCGAATCTTGTAACTTTTAATCCGCAGTTAAGGGATTATAACCAGTACAAATTATCAAGATAAATGTTAATTGTTGCATATAAATTTATATATGGTATAAGACCTGTTAATTATTAAACTTGTCCTTAACTTAGTATTGTTAAATTAATCATAAAACACATGTGGGCAGTACTGATACATTTTTATAAGTGTATTATATTCTTATTTATTTTTCAACATTTATTTTTCATTATGTTAGAATGATTTTTCAATGTTTACCTTATAAATAAATAAATAATTTTTTAATAATATTTTATTTTCGACTTTTCAATATGCTCGCGCCCTAGGGTTGTCACCCCTCCCTAGGGGGCGCACCCCAAAGTTTGAGAAGCACTGAATTAACTGTTATATTTAATGCTGAGCTTCTATTGGTGATATAAATACAGCGGAACCCTATTCAACGAATTAATCGGGACCAAAAATTTTTTTCGTTAAAGCGAGGTTATTCGTTAGATCCGCGTCGAAACAGATTACAAATTTTTTGCTTTGACCTTTTGAAAATTCTATAATAAGCAACTACACAAGAAATATCCTTAGCTAGAAATTACACTCTTTTTTTTAACAGCTAAAAATACAATTAGTGAATTTTTATGCACCTTTTAATTGGGAAATTTAAAATACTGACTAACTAACTAATTGTTTTTGACTTCTGACTCGAAGGAATTCTTTTTCGGCTTTCTACAGAAAAGATTGCAATACTTACATCCTGCTGCATAAGGAACGTTATTGCAGTTTCCAAGCAATGTAAAGCAATAGAAAACGAAACATTTTTTTATAAGAATTTCACTACCAATTTTTGCATCAGAATCGTTATTCATTGGCTCCGACTAATCAAAAAATTCCTGAACTTCAGTTGCACAGTTAGGCAGTCCATCATCAATTGAGACATAATCGTTAAAGTCTTAAAATGTCCCTTCGTTGTGCAGTGGGATGAGATAAGAAAGGAGTTTCCTGTTCCATTGAAAACTCACACTACAGGTTGCACTTACGACTCATCTGCACTTGTTAAGTCTAATAACGCTTTGTACCCTTTCCCGTCGAAATCGCCTTTATACAAGACAAAACTTTTTCTGTTCTGGACAAAAAGGATATCATCTGAAAAAAAAATCCAATTATTTCTTAAACGTACCATAAAATCCGGCGTATAGCGCGCACTTTCAGCACAATAATAAAGATCGAAATTTACGGGTGCGTGTTATACTCCGGGT
Organism: Trichonephila clavipes; assembly: GCA_019973935.1. Lineage (NCBI taxonomy): Eukaryota > Metazoa > Arthropoda > Arachnida > Araneae > Nephilidae > Trichonephila > Trichonephila clavipes. The sequence continues at coordinate 16,733 of BMAU01004038.1, forward strand.
ATGAAAACGATAGCTTCAAAAATAAATGAGATGTGCATAAAAAACTTAGGCTTCTACAAAGATAGGAATACTGTATATTTAAAGGAAGAAAACTTTTATGAACTTAAAGGGTATTTTCCTAGACATATATTATTTTTTCAAAATCCTTGGATAACACCTCGAACAAATGGCTTTAAAACACAATAGCATTGCTAACTTCTATTTCAGGATCTTTCGTAAAAAAGGAGGTGCGCTTTATACGGCGAATATACCTCAAAATTAATAATTTCAGCTTGAAAGTATAGGTGCGCGTTATACGCCGGATTTTACGGTATTACAATTTTTTTTCAGTTCTTGAAATAATTTGCTAAATCGGGGTTTATTATTCCTTAAATAGAGGGTTATTATTCCTTAAATAGGGGTTTTTGCCTTCATTTTAATCGGTTAAAGAGAAAAGTTCGTTAAATCGCGTAGTTCGTGAAATAGGGGTTCCTTAAATTTGGGTCAGACTGCATAAATAATTTCGAGCAGAACTTAAGAATAATAATGAAAATCTTATAACAGTTAGATTTACAAGAAGAATTATTCACATAAAAATACAACTTCTATATTAAATAAGTGATTTTTATAACACCTTATATTTTGCTGACAGAAAATTAAATTTTTTGTGGAATTTTTTAAATTAATTAATACGAAAATTTGTTTCTAAATAAATTGTTTTGTTTCAAATATTTAGATATTGCTTAGGCACATTTTGAAATATAGATTGATTAAAGATTTTACATTCCAGACAATTAAAAATTTATATATCGGATGTATTGAAATTGAGCAGACATATTTTAAGTTATTTTCAAAAATTTTATTCAGCTTAAATTGTTAAAATAATCATACATACTCATTGTAAAATATAAAATATTTATTCGAAAAAAGTACATGGAAATAAATGTATGAAAAATACGAAATAGTAGTATTCAAAAACAAAAAGTCACTGTTTTCGTTTAACTCAGTTCGCTTATTCTCCTCATTCATTTGGCTTTCTAACTCTTATTCTGTAAAATACTTCTTTCGAATGCACCCAGCTGTAAGAGTTGTCGAAGACAATCGTATCTAAAAAATTCGATTGGAATGAATAAAAAATATTACATTTTGAATAATTCTTACACAAGGAAAAATTAACATTTTTTCAGTACATATTCTAAAAATATATATATATAAATCTTTCTTCTGTAAGAAAATATTTAAATTCATATTTAAAATAAAATTTTAGCTTGCATTCACCCCAAAAGAAAAGTAATTTTATTCATACTGCAATATTTTTTTTCTTTTTCAAGAAATACATTGTTGACAGTTTATTGTAACTAGGGATTGCAATACCGGTATACCGGTATTTTAAGACATTTTTTTGTACAATTTTGTAATACCGGTATTACCAAGTTTAAATACCGTTTCTTCGGTATTTACTAGAAATTTTTAAAATTGTTTCCTCTATACGTACAGCGGTCGCCAACACAGCAAAATAGTATACATTTTTGTTTTTATGCCTCCCTAATGGGCGAAATTAATTAGACCGTGAATAGAAAGTTGCATCGTAGAATCAAGAAGAGATAAAATATGTGAATCATCCAAGGAAGCGTTCCCGAACTATTCTATTACACCTCAGAGTGATACTGCACAATCGCAGGATTTGTAGTCTGATATTCGTATTTGTGAAAACAAGGTTGTAGTTGTAAAAAAGTGCGTAATATTTTAAAATTACGACGACTTTGCTATTCACATTGTATTTGCATATCATACTTACAATGATCTTAAATATGAAATTAAGAAAATCGGCTAACCAATTCAAAAATTTGATCAAATTTATAGTAAATTTTCTTAAAATTTTTTACCCACACAAACCTATCCACATTCAGAAGAACTCGGTACAGTTATCGAATATGATGATGACACTAATTTCGATAGGGAAAAGAAATTTCTCTTGAACAAAAGTTAGAATTAAAGATAACTAAAAAAATTTCCACAAACAAAATACAATACAGACATGAGCTATATCCAGAAAACCATCCGAAGATAAGTTGCTTTACTTGAAAAGATTAGGGATTTAGTGGTAAATACTTGGAAAAAGTATAGAGGGAATTGCTAACAGTACCACCAACTAGTGTAGATAACGAAAGAGAGTTTTTTCAGCAGAAAATTGTTGCATAAAATTACGTTCCAGGCTTAATGACAGTACAAATTATGCATTATGTTTAAGATCACATTTTAAAAATTTATAACAGTATCACAGACTGAATAGTTCTATTTACACCTTTTTGTCATTTATATAAATAAATAAGATGTTCCCTTACTTTTTTTTATGATTCTTTATTTACAGCTGTTATAATTTATCACATTATTTTTTGTGTTATTAACACTCTCTAATTAAACTGGTAAATAAAACAAAGAAGCACCTGTGTTTTTCTAAAATTTCTAATACCGGTATTAAAACCGGTATCACGGTATTATATAAGATCTAAAAAATACCGAATCTCGGAATTTAACTATTGGACCGGTATTGCAATCCCTAATTGTAACAGTAAATACTTGGTCTAAATTTTCAAAGAACTGGATATATAAATATATTTTATTCGAAATATTTTGTTCCTAAGATAATTTTTTTAATAATGATTGAGAACACTTTTTTGATTTTATTTTAACGGCACGTAATATTTACATGCACATTTGTTCACCACAAATGCTTCAGTTAATCATTTTTTCTCTATATAAAGGAAAGAAGAAGAAAAATAAAGATATTATCTTTTTTTAAACAAATTATTCCAGTTTAAAAATTATATTCAGCTTTCTCAGTTACAAATTTAACATTTTATCATTCTTGATGGTTGGTTAAAATTAATGTCACTCCACCTAGTAACCTGAAGGTTTATGGTGACCGATTGCGTGCTTGTAAGCCACGGTCAAGATATCTGTATTGGGAAAATAAGAACAAAATTCCTTAAACATGAAATATTTAGTATTTGATAATTTTAATAATTAAGGTGACGATTTGTCACTGGAGATTGAATATAGATTGGATAGCTAGGGAGGCAGTGTACTTGAACCAGAAGTAAGTTTTGCTGGTAATTAAAGTCTTCTCATACTTCGCGTACCTCGTTAATTGTATACATATTGCTTTACCTGGGTGCATCTCTTGGTTTTGATGGATCAAAGTAGTGGTGTTGTTTGTGTAGCAAATAAACTAACTAATTTTGAACATGGTTAGTCTTTCTTCCCATTCTCCCACATCTCTAGGCGTGGAAGCAAGTTTCTTACAAACTGAAAGTACACATTTGTAATGCGTTTACGTCGATGACTGCACAAATGCTTCAAAATGTTTACCGTTGTTATGAAGATTGAACAGAAACACAAAGTTAATTTTTGACTCTTAGCTTTATTTTACATTTTAGTCACATAATTTTCTTTTTTAAATTCAAAAAACTTACTAATAGATAACTTATATTTTTACCAATGTGGGGAGGGAAGGAGATAGGTTATATCCCTTGTGTAAAGCAGAAGGGCAATTCGCATTTTTTGCCAAAAAAACTCTGCGTTCTTGCCAATGAATGGCTGCTTCACAGTTCATCAACACTACAAGCCTGCCATATTTGGCGTGTTATGCCCACAGTGTGAATCTATCTCTAAAGAGAAATGATTTTTTTGTTACGTTGTAAAAACCGTGAAATGGAGTTTCGGCTAGATCAGCAGTCACCAAACTTTTTGACCTCACGGACCAGTAAATTCATAATTTAAATCCCGCGGATCACTAATAGGATTTTTTAAGTTTTAAATATATTTATTAAAAAAATGTGATCTAAAAACACATAAAATGCACCTAGTCAATAAAATAATGAAAATAAAAAAAACTGCAAAAACAAAGCAATTAAGAAATGATTTAAGTATATCAAAATTTTAGCATTGTACATTCCTAGTGTGATATATGTTCCAGCCTACTTAAAATAAGATTATGGATATTTGGATCCAATGTTGTTACTGCAAGACGGAGAATGCATTTATTTCAAGATGAGATCGGTACCATGTTTTGATGGTTGAGATAGATGAAAAGGCCTTTTCACATAAATAAGTTGTGGAGGATTGAATCAGAATATTCATCGCTTGTTCACTAACAAAAGCCAAAACTGAGATCTTGACTAGGATGAATGGAATTTCGCGAGTTTTGTTTAACCATAAGTCGATGAGGCTTTCTTTTAGATGCATGTCTAAATTATTTTCCTGAATTTTCGCGATGAGTAAGTATATTTCATATTTTTCAGGAAAATTGTGGGAAAAATTTTCTCGCGGACCACCCCTTTGGCGACCTCTGGGTTAGATGTTGTTCGTGTGACCAAGGGAAGTCACATAGAATATCTATGGCATATAAACACAATAGTTTGAAGTTCCGTCTGCATTCTGGTTCAATCTTAGTAATAAATTATATTCTGATATAGCTATAGCCATTTGTAATCTCTACCTTCATTTTGACTTACCCTGTACATTATGCATAAGTTATATTTTATACTTACAAATTCCTGGATTTTCACATTTTACATAATTTTTCTCCGGTCCATAGTAAGTATCCATTCTTTGTTTTGGAACTATTTTAACAAGTTTAGATTCTTCTCCAGAGGAATTAAAATTCACCGCAAAATCAATGTCTCTGTTTTTCAACTCGAACTCCCATTCAAGAAGTGATCCCGGTTCTGTGATATTAAAACGCATTTCTTCCATGAATGAACGCTGCACAGTCATTTTTTTTAAATGCAAAGAGCATGATAACAATTTCTTACGGAAGTTAAAATAGTAGCTTTCAGGAATTTGTTGACCATGTTTAACCTAAAAGAGATTGGTAAGATAGGTAAATATTTCGAATAGTTTGTTTTAAACAAGTGTTGAAGAGTGTGGTTTCATTTAGTGAATTTCTTCTCACACTACAACAGAAATAATTTTTAAGAAGTAAAAAAAATTCCATGGAAAGTATTTTTTTAATACAGCGTTAATGAATCAGCTTCTATAAAGATACATTTAATTAATGTCACATCCAAATATAGTAGATTTTTAAAATTGAGAAGTGTACAAAAATTAATACATAAATTTGTTTTTACTACACTTATATATATATTCTCGAAAGAAATTTTATCCACACCCTTGTTTGATTATTTCACAAAGTTCTCAAAATATAGACCCACTAAGCAAGGATGAAATAAATTGTGAAGCAAAGTTCAAGGAAGAATTGAAAGAGACTAAATGTAGAATATTTTACAAAATTAAAACTGGGCTTATTTTAATAGAAATAGATAGCAAAAGAAATATGTTTTTCTCTCTACGGATTAATAAATTCCTTTAAATTCCTATATTTATCTTTCATTAATTTATTTCAATGTATATATATATATATATATATATATATATTAATTCTGCAATATGCTTGGTTTCTATTCTTGAACATTATTCGAATGAAACTGGAAAGATATCTATTTTTCCTGTGTGCTCAGTTGCTGCACTATAATTAATTCATATATTTTATTTCTAACTTTTTTTGGTCCAATTTTGTTTGTTTTAATTAAGGTATCCGACTACGTTCGGAACCATGATTTTAAAAAAGCGCATAAATGGATAATTTTCATGATATTTAGTGTCACTTAGATTAAAAATACATGCAAAATTGTTTTAAGGGACCTTATGAAAAAAAAATTATTTAAATACAATATTTTGGCAAAAACATAATTTAGAATAACCTCTTTAAAAATGTTCTCCTTTTGAGAAAATGCTTTTATTATAATGGTATTTTGCCTGCATACAGCTCAATCCTCTTTACAGAGGCTCAACTATGATTTTGGAAAAATTCACATTATTTTCAGAGTTACAACCAATTGAAATAACTATCAGTGTTTTTTTCTTAAAATTTCTTTCCTCTGTTGCCGTAAAACATAGATAAACCTACTTCTAAGTTATACATTTCAAAAATTCTAGTTGCGCCTCTGTATAGAGATCTGAGCTATATACAGGCAAAATATTATTATAATAGAAGCATTTTTTACAAAAGGAGAATATTTTGAAAATAGGTCATTCTATGTTCATTTTTTGTCAAAATATTGAACTTAAATAATGTTTTATTGTAATACTATTCTTAAAACCATTTTAGATGCATTTTTTAATCTAAGTGACATTAAATATCATAAACTTTATCCATTTATACGCTTTTGCAAAATCACGGTTCCGAACGTAGTCCGATACCCAGGTAAACTTCGTATTCAATAACTTTGGAACTTACTCAAAAGCCAGTTACAATTGCACTCTAAAATAACTAGTCAGAAGTGACAGATGTCTAGAAATGTGGACAGGGTAAAGGTAGCGTAATATAAAGAATGCATCTCACTTTTTGCAGTATCTTTGTGATAAATATTTATAATACAGGAGTCGTTGGAAATGTAAGATCTATTTACATACAATGAAAAAAAGCTGGAATTAACTATTCTCATTATCATAACACCACATTCAAGTAATTTATACTGGATACATTGTAAAAATCCCGTACGAATGCTTTAAAAATCTATATTATTTTAAAATTAATTCATTCACTATAAAAAGTAAATTTTTGATGAAATTGGTGAAGAGTAGCAAGAATATAAATGTTCAGTTTTGTCCTATTAGAAGCATCAAGACAAGCATCATACCTAAGTAAATTTCAAGTATAGGTGCTTTGTCAAAAAATAATAAATTAATACTAACAGCTGAATATCATTGTTTTACTAACATGTGAACAAAAAAGATGTCGACAGAAAATGATGAATCTTTTTTTTTTTTTTTCCGAACGGAAAAATGCATTCAAAAAAAAGTACAAGTTCATTTCTTTTCTAAATACAAACTATATCAACACATAAATATAACATAAGGGAATTTCCCATACTTATTCTATCATAAGCATATTAAGAATTGTGCACGAACTTCTAAGAATATAGAGAAAACTACGAACCTATTGAAATATAAGTAGGATATTATTTTACTTACAAAAAGTTTTGCAGAGCGGATTGCCATCCGGATCAGTTTTGTTTCCCAAGAAATGCAGGCAATCTGGTCTGCATCAATAATATTTAGTAGAGCTTCCTTCCAACCACTAATATAAAAAACAAATAATGAACATATTAAGGGTTAAAAGTACGTTTTTAAATCAGACTTTATCCATCGTAATTTTATGACTGGTTATTAACATTTTTGATATATATTTCTTAAAAAGTAGTGTTGTGAAAATATTTTTTTGAAAAAATTCAAAAACAATTTGAAAAAGCTTACTTAATATAATATTAAGATAAAATTATTTTAAACTTTTTTTTTTAAAAAATCATTTAAAAATTCTAAATGTTATGGAGGAGCAAGATAAAGAAACCGAAACACTTGTTCTCTGGGTAGAATATCTCTCACTCCCCAATACTAATATTCTGTTCCAAATACATTATTATATATTAAGCTATCCGAATAGGTTGAAAAGTACTTTTAGGTGTTAGATGTTTGGTGTTATTTGGGTCCTTAGGGAAATTAATTATTGAGGAAGAAGGACTAATTCCTAAAACTGGAGAGTTTTTAAGTTCTTTTCTAGCATTTACTTTATCTAACTAACAAAAATATATATTTTTAATTCGTTTTATGAAGAATGAACTTTTTATGATAATTTGTGCACGAAAACGAGATATCTTCTAAATCATCCAATCAAATGCAATGGAATTTATAAAATATATGCTATAGGGCTTTAGAGTGTAACAAAAACCACAGGTTTTAAGACAGCTTCATTTAGTCACATTTTACCGTCATTTTTAGCTTAGAACATGCAATAATTTTGAAGAAAATAATAATCATCAAATTTAAAATGCACAAATAATAAAATTTATTTATTAAAATATTTATTCTGCGGTTTTGTGACACTTAAAAGGGATCAAAAGTATATCAATGACGTTAAAATTGCATAATGTGCAATTTATTTTTATTTATCACGTTTTTTTCTTAACTTGTAATTTTTGCTTAATTTTCCTAAAAATTTTTTTTGTAAAAAAGGGCGATACATGTTAGTTATTTAATAGTTATGAATTTTTAAACCTATTCATGTTCTTTAAAACAATAAAATTTTTCAGAAAATCAGTTTTGAAAAAGTTATCTCTGAACCTTGTCGGATACCTAAAAAGTAATATTTCTCGTATATATTACACATATATAAACCAATTAATTAACTTCATCAATTATGAAATTTTCTTTTACTTTTACATAGATTGTAATGGATACAGGATTTTTCTAAACTCAAAATAGCAGAACTAAAATACGTATTTGTTGGATATTTATAAACCTTTTAGGAAACTATATATTTTCATAACAATAAGAATTTATATTTATATTAGACTATTTTTTTTATCTGAAAAGGCATTTAGAGTCTTATGAGTATTTAAGCAAAAAAATTGTTTAGTTTTTAAGAGTCATAAGCTCATTGAAAATGAAAAATTCAGTTTCAAATATGAAAAGCAAGAAACATTTTTTTCATAATCAGGATTTTTACCTTTAAAGTAGAAAATAAAGTGAGTCAGTGAGTGAATATTAATTTCGCACTGTTCAGTTACTAGAGAGCTTTTAGTGATGGACATGGTAAATTTGAACCATTGTCAAGTGACGAGGACGACACTTATGCTGGCACCACATTCCCCTGTAGCCCCTCACTTTTCTTTGGAGCGCGACATTAATAAACATTAGCTCACTCTATCGTAACAGCTGTAAATTAATTATATTTAGTAAATTACCGTTCATTAATTTAAGCATTATATTGAGTAACACTAAAAACGTATGTTTTTCAAGTGGTATTCAAGAGATTAGGTAATTCTAATATACACCTCTCTCTTTACGTTCAAAATTTGAATTAATTATTTTAAGAGTGATTCTTCTGCAGAAGTATGAATTCTTGAACAGTAATAATAACTTTCATTCTTAGATATTAGTATATACGAGAAATATATTTCCATGTATTTTATAAATATTCATTATATTTCAATAATAATAAAGTTACATTTTACTTTTCACAACGTGCTTATGAGAGAACATTATTCAACAAGTGCTCCTATTAATGAATTTAACGAACAAGAATTTATTTAAAAACATTAAAGATTCGGACTGCGTTCGGAATCGTGATTTTGCAAAAAAACGCATACATGGATAGTTTTTATGATATTTAGTGTCACTTAGATTAGAATATATGCATAACATTGTTTTAAGAACATTTTTGATAAAAACAATTTATTTAAATACAATATTTTGCAAAGAATTAACTTTAGAATAATCTTTTTTCCAAATGTTTCTCCTTTTGTGAAAAAATGTTTCTATTATAATAATATTTTGCCTGTATATAGCCCAGATCTCTACAGAGGCTCAACCAGAACTTTGAAAATTCACATTATTATCAAGTTACCACCGATTGAAATAATTATTGGCGTTTTTCCCCTTAAAATTGCTCCCCTCTGTTGTAGTAAAATATGAATAACTCCCCTTCTGAGTTAGATATTTAGAAACAAATTAGTTGAGCCTCTGTAGAGAGGTTTGAGCTATATACAGGCAAAATATTATTGTCATAGAAGCATTTTCACAAAAAGGAGAACATTTGGAAAAATATTATTCTTAAGTTAATTTTTGCCAAATTATTGTATTTAAGCAAACTTTTTTGTCAAAAATGTCCTTAAAACAGTTTTATGCATATATTCTAATCTAAGTGACACTAAATATCATGAAAATTATCCATTTACGCACTTTTCTAAAATCATGGTTCCGAACGTAGTCGGATATCGTAAGTTCTTCCCTTAACAAGTTTATTTTTAAAACAGACAAAATTAACGCGAACATTTATTATTATTTTTACTGTGTTCATTATCGAATTATCTTCCCGTCTCTGCAAAGTGTCGAGATCGCCAGGGTTCTTCCAAGGACATAATGCTTTGTATGGATCTGACAAGTGGACCTCTACACGGAGCCTTTCTTGTAGTCGACGTTTTTGACAGTCAACGGTTTAAAGGACCTTGGCTGACTTCCTCAGATTCTGGAGGATTAGTAACAGTAACAAGTGTTTAATAGATTTGAATTTATAGATACTTCGTGAGATTTTTTATAACTTTAACTTTAAAAGTGATATAGTTTCAAAAGAAACGAATATTGACAAGATGTATAGTTTTACGTAACTCATATAATGGATTAACGTAACTCTTTTTATACTTTTTTTTGCTTTTATGCTCATTTTTATGGAATTTTATTACATGGGATGTATTAATGGAGCACTTTTTATTATTTATACATTTACAATTTTTATTGTGTTCAATATATTTGAATTTATAGATATTTCTTGAGATTTTAATATCTGCAAATTTGATGCAGTGTTAAGAGAAACGAAAACTGACAAAATGAATAGTTTTATGTATCTCATATAATGTGTTAATGTAACTCATTTTTATGCGGTTTTTTTAGGGGTGGAGAGGTTATGCTTATTTTTATGCGGGTTTTATTTGGGGGGGAAGTTATGCTTATTTTTATGCGTTTTTTTTGGTTTTATGCTCATTTTTATGGGTTTTATTTTATTGCATGTGTTATTTTCATGAGATATATTTTATTATTTATACATTTATAATTTTTATTGTTCAACAAATTTGAATTTATAGATATTTCATGAGATTTTAATATCTTCAAATTTGATACAGTGTCAAAAGAAAAACGAAAATTGAGGAAAATGAATAGTTTTATGTATCTCATATAATGTGTTAATGTACCTCATTTTTATGCGGTTTTAGGGGAGGTTATGCTTATTTTTTATGCGGTTTTTTTTTTTGGGGGGTAGGAGGTTATGCTTATTTTTATGCATTTTTTTTTGGTTTTTATGCTCATTTTATAGGTTTTATTTTATTGCATGTGTTATTTTCATGAGATATATTTTATTATTTATACATTTATAATTTTTTGTTCAACAAATTTGAAAATTTATAGATATTTCTTGAGGAATTTTAATATCTTCAAATTTGATACAGTGTCAAAGAAACGAAAATTGACAAAATGCATAGTTTTATGTATCTCATATAATGTGTTAATGTAACTCTTTTTATGCGGTTTTTTGTTTTTTTGTTTAGTATACTTATTTTTATGCGGT
>BMAU01004039.1:0-66839 GCA_019973935.1 Trichonephila clavipes
CGATATTCGTTTCTTTAAGATCTTATCAATTTTTACGATGAAGATATAAAAAATCTCATGAAATATTTTTAAATTAAAATTTGTTGAACAATAAAAATTATAAATGTATAAATAATAAATTATATGTCATGAAAATAACACATGCAATAAAATGAAACCCATAAAAATGAGCATAAAAGCAAAAAAAAAAAAAAAAAAACGCATAAAAATAAGCATAACCTCCTACCCCTCTAAAACCGCATAAAAAAAGAGTTACATTAACACATTATATGAGATACATAAAACTATGCATTTTGTCAATTTTCGTTTCTTTTGACACTGTATCAAATTTGAAGATATTAAAATCTCAAGAAATATCTATAAATTCAAATTTGTTGAACAATAAAAATTATAAATGTATAAATAATAAAATATATCTCATGAAAATAACACATGCAATAAAATAAAACCCATAAAAATGAGCATAAAACCAAAAAAACGCATAAAAATAAGCATAACCTCCCCGCCCTCAAAAAACCGCATAAAAATAAGCATAACATCTCCCTCCCTAAAATAACCATATAAAAATGAGTTACATTAACACATTAGATGAGATACATAAAACTATTCGTTTTGTCAATTTTCGTTTCTTTTGATACTGTATCAAATTTGAAGACATTAAAATCTCAAGAAATATATATATATCTATAATTCAAATTTGTTGAACACAATAAAAATTGTAAATGTATACATAATAAAAAAAGTACCCCATTAATACATCCCATGTAATAAAATTCCATACAAATAAGCATAAAAGCAAAAAAAGTATAAAAAAGAGTTACGTTAATCCATTATATGAGTTACGTAAAACTATACATCTTGTCAATATTCGTTTCTTTTGAAACTATATCACTTTTAAAGTTAAAGTTATAAAAATCTCACGAAGTATCTATAAATTCAAATCTATTGATCACTTGCTACTGTTACTAATCCTCCAGAATCTGAGGAAGTCAGCCAAGGTCCTTTAAACCGTTGACTGTCAAAAACGTCGACTACAAGAAAGGCTCCGTGTAGAGGTCCACTTGTGAGATTCATCCAAAGCATTATGTGCTTGGAAGAACCCTGGCAATCTAGACACTTTGCAGAGACGGGGAGATAATTCGAAAATGAACACAGTAAAAAATAATAATAAATGTTCGCGTTAATTTTGTCTGTTTTAAAAATAAACCTGTTAAAGGGATGTATAAGAACTTACGGTATCCGACTACGTTCGGAACCATGATTTTAGAAAAGTGCGTAAATGGATAATTTTCATGATATTTAGTGTCACTTAGATTAGAATATATGCATAAAACTGTTTTAAGGACATTTTGACAAAAAAAGTTTACTTAAATACAATATTTTGGCAAAAAATTAACTTAGAATAATCTTTTTCCAAATGTTCTCCTTTTGTGAAAAATGCTTTTATTATAATAATATTTTGCCTGTATATAGCTCAGACCTCTTTACAGAGGCTCAACTAATTTTTTTTAAATATATAACTCAGAAGTGGAGTTATTCATATTTTATGACAACAGAGGGGAGCAATTTTAAGGAAAAAAAACGCCAATAATTATTTCAATTGGTGGTAACTTGATAATAATGTGAATTTTCAAAAGTTCTGGTTGAGCCTCTGTAGAGATCTGAGCTATATACAGGCAAAATATTATTATAACAGAACCATTTTTCACAAAAGGAGAACATTCGGAAAAAAATTATTCTAAGTTAATTCTTTGCCAAAATATTGTATTTAAATAAATTGTTTTTATCAAAATGTTCTTAAAACAATGTTATGCATATATTCTAATCTAAGTGACACTAAATATCATAAAACTATCCATGTATGCGTTTTTGCAAAATCACGATTCCGAACGCAGTCCGAATCTTTAATGTTTTTAAATAAATTCTTGTTCGTTAAATTCATTAATAGGAGCACTTGTTGAATAATGTTCTCTCATAAGCACGTTGTGAAGTAAAATGTAACTTTATTATTATTGAAATATAATGAATATTTATAAAATACATGGGAAATATATTTCTCGTATATACTAATATCTAAGAATGAAAGTTATTATTACTGTTCAAGAATTCATACTTCTGCAGAAGAATCCACTCTTAAATAATTAATTCAAATTTTGAACGTAAAAGAGAGTGTATATTAGAATTACCTAATCTCTTGAATACCACTTGAAAAACATACGTTTTTAGTGTTACTCAATATAATGCTTAAATTAATGAACGGTAATTTACAAAATATAATTAATTTACAGCTGTTAAGATAGAGTGAGCGAATGTTTATTAATGTCGTGCTCCAAAGAAAAATAAAGGCTACAGGGAATGTGGTACCAGCATAGGTGTCGTCCTCGTCACTTGACAATGGTTCATAATTACCATGTCCGTCACCAAAAGCTGTCTAGTAATTGAACAGTGCAAAATTAATATTAACTCACTGACTCACCTTATTTTCTACTTTAAAGGTAAAAATCCTGATTATGAAAAATGTTTCTTGCGTTTTCATATTTGAAACTGAATTTTCATTTTCAATGAGCTTACGATACTTATAAACTAAACAATTTTTTTGCTTAAATACTCATAAGACTCTAAATGCCTTTTCAGATAAAAAAAATAGTCTAATATAAATATAAATTCTTATTGTTATGAAAATATAGTTTCCTAAAAAGGTTTTTAAATATCCAACAAATACGTATTTTAGTTTTGCTATTTTGAGTTTAGAAAAATCCTGTATCCATTACAATCTATGTAAAGTGTAAAAAGAAAATTTCATAATTGATGAAGTTAACTAATTGGTTTATATATGTGTAATATATACGAGAAATATTACTTTTAAGGTATCCGACAAGGTTCAGAGATAACGTTTTTCGAAAACTGATTTTCTGAAAAATGTTATTGTTTTAAAGAACATAAATAGGCTTAAAAATTCATAACTATTAAATAACTAACATGTATCGCCCTTTTTTAAAAAAAAAAATTTTTCAGGAAAATTTAGCAAAACTTTTAAGTTAAGAAAAACGTGATAAATAAAAATGAATTGCACATTATGCAATTTTAACGTCATTGATATACTTTTGATACCTTTGAAAGTGTCACAAACCGCAGAATAAATATTTTAATAAATAAATATTTTATTTGTGCATTTTTAAATTTGATGATTATTATTTTTCGTCAAAATTATTGCATGTTCTAAGCTAAAAATGACGGTAAAATGTGACTAAATGAAGCTGTCTTAAAACCTGTGGTTTGTTACACTCTGAAGGGCCCATAGCATATATTTTATAAATTCCATTGCATTTGATTGGATGATTTAGAAGATATCCCGTTTTTCGTGCACAAATTATCATAAAAAGTTCATTCTTCATAAAACGAATTAAAAATATATATTTTTATTAGTTAGATAAAATAAATGCTAGAAAAAGAACTTAAAAACTCTCCAGTTTTAGGAATTAGTCCCTTTTCCACAATAATTAATTTCCCTAAGGACCCAAACAACACCAAACATCTAACACCTAAAAAGCACTTTTTCAACCTATTCGGATACCTTAATATATAATAATGTATTTGGAACAGAATATTAGTATTAGAGTGAGAGATATTCTACCAGAGAACAAGTGTTTCGGTTTCTTATCTTGCTCCTCCATAACATTTAGAATTTTTAAAAGATTTTTTTTTAAAAAAAGTTTAAAATAATTTTATCTTAGTATTATATGAAGTAAACTTTTTCCAAATTGTTTTGAATTTTTTTCAAAAAAATATTTTCGCAACACTACTTTTTAAGAAATATATATCCAAAAAATGTTAATAACCAGTCATAAAATTACGATGGATAAAGTCTGATTTAAAAAACGTACTTTTAACCCTTAATATGTTCATTTGATTTGTTTTTTTTTATATTAGGTGGTTGGAAGGAAGCTCTTCTAAATATTATTGATGCAGACGAATTGCCTGCATTTCTTGGGGGAAACAAAACTGATCCGGATGGCAATCCGCTCTGCAAAACTTTTGTAAGTAAATAATATCCTACTTATATTTCAATAGGTTCGTAGTTTTCTCTATATTCTTAGAAGTTCGTGCATAATTCTTAATATGCTTATGATAGAATAAGTATGGGAAATTCCTTATGTTATATTTTATGTGTTGATATAGTTTGTATTTAGAAAAGAAATGAACTTGTACTTTTTTGAATACATTTTCCGTTCAGAAAAAAAAAGATTCAACATTTTCTGTCGACATCTTTTGGTTCACATGTCAGTAAAACAATGATATTCAGTTGTTAGTATTAATTTATTATTTTCTGACAAAGCACCTATACTTGAAATTTACTTAGGTATGATGCTTGTCTTGATGCTTCTAATAGGACAAAACTGAACATTTATATTCTTGCTACTCTTCACCAATTTCATCAAAAATTTACTTTTTATAGTGAATGAATTAATTTTAAAATAATATAGATTTTTAAAGCATTCGTACGGGATTTTTACAATGTATCAGTATAAATTACTTGAATGTGGTGTTATGATAATGAGAATAGCTAATTCCAGCTTTTTTCATTATGTAAATAGATCTTACATTTCCAACGACTCCTGTATTATAAATATTTATCACAAAGATACTGCAAAAAGTGAGATGCTTTCTTTATATTACGCTACCTTTACACTGTCCACATTTCTAGACATCTGTCACTTCTGACTAGTTATTTTAGAGTGCAATTGTAACTGGCTTTTGAGTAAGTTCCAAAGTTATTGAATACGAAGTTTACCTAAGGTATCAGACTACGTTCGGAACCGTGATTTTGCAAAAGCGTATAAATGGATAAAGTTTATGATATTTAATGTCACTTAGATTAAAAAATGCATCTAAAATGGTTTTAAGAATAGTATTACAATAAAACATTATTTAAGTTCAATATTTTGACAAAAAATGAACATAGAATGACCCATTTTCAAAATATTCTCCTTTTGTAAAAAATGCTTCTATTATAATAATATTTTGCCTGTATATAGCTCAGATCTCTATACAGAGGCGCAACTAGAATTTTTGAAATGTATAACTTAGAAGTAGGTTTATCTATGTTTTACGGCAACAGAGGAAAGAAATTTTAAGAAAAAAACACTGATAGTTATTTCAATTGGTTGTAACTCTGAAAATAATGTGAATTTTTCCAAAATCATAGTTGAGCCTCTGTAAAGAGGATTGAGCTGTATGCAGGCAAAATACCATTATAATAGAAGCATTTTTCTCAAAAGGAGAACATTTTGAAAAGAGGTTATTCTAAATTAGTGTTTTTGCCAAAATATTGTATTTAAATAATTTTTTTTGGTCATAAGGTCCTTAAAACAATTTTATGCATGTATTTTAATCTAAGTGACACTAAATATCATGAAAATTATCCATTTATGCGCTTTTTTAAAATCATGGTTCCGAACGTAGTCGGATACCTTAATTAAAACAAACAAAATTGGACCAAAAAAAGTTAGAAATAAAATATATGAATTAATTATAGTGCAGCAACTGAGCACACAGGAAAAATAGATATCTTTCCAGTTTCATTCGAATAATGTTCAAGAATAGAAACCAAGCATATTGCAGAATTAATATATATATATATACATTGAAATAAATTAATTAAAGATATATATAGGAATTTAAAGGGATTTTTTATTAATCCGTAGAGAGAAAAACATATTTCTTTTGCTATCTATTTCTATTAAAATAAGCCCAGTTTTAATTTTGTAAAATATTCTACATTTTGTCTCTTTCAATTCTTCCTTGAACTCTGCTTCACAATTTATTTCATCTTTGCTTAATGGGTCTATATTTTGAGAACTTTGTGAAATAATCAAACAAGGGTGTGGATAAAATTTCTTTCGAGAATATATATATATAAGTGTAGTAAAAACAAATTTTTGTAATAATTTTTGTACACTTCACAATTTTAAAAATCTACTATATTTGGTTGTGACATTAATTAAATGTATCTTTAAAGAAGCTGATTCATTAGCGCTGTATTAAAAGTTACTTTCCAGGGAATTTTTTTTACTTCTTAAAAATTATTTCTGTTGTAGTTTGAGAAGAAATTCACTAAATGAAACCACACTCTTCACCACTTTTTAATACAAACTATTCGAAATATTTACCTAACTTACCAATCTCTTTTAGGTTAAACATGGTCAACAAATTCCTGAAAGCTACTATTTTAACTTCCGTAAGAAATTGTTATCATGCTCTTTGCATTTAAAAAAAATGACTGTGCAGCGTTCGTTCATGGAAGAAATGCGTTTTAATATCACAGAACCGGGATCACTTCTTGAATGGGAGTTTGAGTTGAAAAACAGAGACATTGATTTTGCGGTGAATTTTAATTCCTCTGGAGAAGAATCTAAACTTGTTAAAATAGTTCCAAAACAAAGAATGGATACTTACTATGGACCGGAGAAAACTTATGTGAAATGTGAAAATCCAGGAATTTGTAAGTATAAAAAATAACGTATGCATAATGTACAGGGTAAGTCAAAATGAATGTAGAGATTACAAATGGCTATAGCTATAATAGAATATAATTTATTAATAAGATTGAACCAGAATGCAGACGGAACTTCAAACTATTGCGTTTATATGTCATAGATATTCTATGTGACTTCCCTTGGTCACACACAAACAACATCTAACCCAGAGGTCGCCAAAGTGGTGGTCCGCGAGAAAATTTTTCCCACAATTTTCCTGAAAAATATGAAATATACTTACTCATCGCGAAAATTCAGGATAATAATTTAGGCATGCATCTAAAAGAAAACCTCATCGACTTATGGTTAAACAAAACTCGCGAAATTTCATTCATCCTAGTCAAGATCTTAGTTTTGGCTTTTCTTAGTGAAAAGCGATGAATATTCTGATTCAATCGTCCACAACTTATTTATGTGAAAAGGCCTTTTCATCTATCTCAACCATCAAAACATGGTACCGATCTCATCTTGAAATAAATGCATTCTCCGTCTTGCAGTAACAACATTGGATCCAAATATCCATAATCTTATTTCAAGTAGGCTGGAACATATATCACACTAGGAATGTACAATGCTAAAATTTTGATATACTTAAATCATTTCTTAATTACTTTGATTTACAGTTTTTTTTTATTTTCATTATTTTATTATGGTTTATTAATAAAGCTTTAGAAGTTTGGTTACAATTAATAGTTTAATTTTATTGACTAGGTGCATTTTATGTGTTTTTAGATCAGAATTTTTAATAAATATATTTAACACTTAAAAAATCCTTTTAGTGATCCGCGGGATTTAAATTATGAATTTACTGGTCCGTGAGGTCAAAAAGTTTGGTGACTGCTGATCTAGCCGAAACTCCATTTCACGGTTGTTACAAAGTAACAAAAGAAATCGTTTCTTTTTAGAGATAGATTCACACTGTGGGCATAAAACGCCAAATATGGCAGGCTTGTAGTGTTGATGAACTGTGAAGCAGCCATTCATTGGCAAGAACGCAGAGTTTTTTTGGCAAAAAATGCGAATTGCCCTTCTGCTTTACACAAGGGATATGACCTATCTCCTTCCCTCCCCACATTGGCAAAAATATAAGTTATCTATTAGTAAGTTTTTTGAATTTAAAAAAAGAAAATTATGTGACTAAAATGTAAAATAAAGCTAAGAGTCAAAAATTAACTTTGTGTTTCTGTTCAATCTTCATAACAACGGTAAACATTTTGAAGCATTTGTGCAGTCATCGACGTAAACGCATTACAAATGTGTACTTTCAGTTTGTAAGAAACTTGCTTCCACGCCTAGAGATGTGGGAGAATGGGAAGAAAGACTAACCATGTTCAGAATTAGTTAGTTTATTTGCTACATAAACAGCACCACTACTTTGATCCATCAAAACCAAGAGATGCACCCAGGTAAAGCAATATGTATACAATTAACGAGGTACGCGAAGTATGAGAAGACTTTAATTACCAGCAAAACTTAGTTCTGGTTCAAGTACACTGCCTCCCTAGCTATCCAATCTATATTCAATCTCCAGTGACAAATCGTCACCTTAATTATTAAAATTATCAAATACTAAATATTTCATGCTTAAAGGAATTTTGTTTTTATGTAGATTTTCCCAATATAAGATAGGTTACTAGGTTGATTTAATATTAACGTCGCACTGGCTCACAGGGCTTTTGGCGACGGACCACGTAATTTTGAACCAATCAAGTCGTGGACGACACCTGAAACCTAACTACCACACCACACCAACGGGAGGGTTACTCGACAGATTTAACGTGCATCGCTGCCCCTACACGGCGGGTCTTTAGTGGTACTGGGATCGAATTTTTTTTAAACTACCATCAAGAATGATAAAATGTTAAATTTATAACTGAGAAAGCTGAATATAATTTTTAAACTGGAACAATTTGTTTAAAAAGGATATAATATCTTTATTTTTCTTCTTCTTTCTTTCTTTATATAGAGAAAAAATGATTGACTGAAGCATTTGTGGTGAACAAATGTGCTTGTAAATATTATGTGCCGTTAAAATAAAATCAAAAAAGTGTTCTCAATCTTTTTTAAAAAATTATCTTAGGAACAAAAAAACGGATAAAATATATTTATATATCCAGTTCTTCGAAAATTATTTAGACCATATATTTACTGTTACAATTAGGGATTGCAATACTAGACCAAAAAGTTCAATACCAGTATTCGGTACAGTAAATTTTTAGATCTTAATACCAGGATACCGGTTTTAATACAGGTATTAGACAAAATTTTGTTTTTTTGAAAAAACACATGTGTTTCTTTGTTTTATTTACCTGTTTTATTTAGTGATGTAGTGTAAATAGAAGTGTTGACACAAAAGACTTTTCCAAAAAATAATGCTGATCACTGGAAAGTGGGACCAGGGGTCTAGAATTGATGCACGCTTCTATTTGGCATAAATTATAACAGAAGAGCTGTAAATAAAAAATCATCCAAAAAAGTAAGGAAACATCTTATTTATTTATATAAATCACAAAGGTCTAAATAGAACTATTCAGTCTGTGATACTATTATAAATTTTTGAAATGTGATCTTAAATATAATGCATAATTTGTACTGTCATTAAGCCTGGAACGTAATTTTGTGCAAAAATTTTCTGCTGGCAAAACTCATTTTTCGTCATCTACACTAGTTGGTGGTACTGTTAGCAATTCCCTCTATACTTTTTCCATGAATTTACCACTAACTCTCTCATCTTTTCAAAAAAAAGCAATTTTCTCTTCGGATGGTTTTTTGGATTCTTTTTTTAAATCATTGTTGCTGATTGCATTGAAATCTGCATTTTCCCTATCGACATTAGTGTCATCATCATCTTCGATAACTGTACCGAATTCTTCTGAATGTGGATAGGTTTGCGGTGTGTGGGTAAACAATTTTAAGAAAATTTACTATAAATTTGATCAAATTTGAATTAACCGAGGGTTAGCCGATTTTCTTAATTTTATTTTTATTTTTAAGATCATTGTAAGTATTATATGCAAATACAATGTGAGTAGCAAAGTCGTCATAATTTTAAAATATTACGCACTTTTTTACAACTACAACCTTGTTTTCACAAACACGAATATCAGACTATAAATCCTGCGACTGTGCAGTATCTTTCTGAGGTGTAATAGAATAGTTCGGGAACGCTTCCTTGGATGATTCACATATTTTATCTCTTCTTGATTCTACGATGCAACTTAATATTCACAGTCTAATTAATTTCGCCCATTAGGAGGAGGTATAAAAACAAAAATGTATAATATTTTGCTGTGTTGGCGACCGCTGAACGCAAAGATGAAACAATTTTAAAAATTTCTAGTAAATACCGAAGAAACGGTATTTAAACTTGGTAATACCGGTATTACAAAATTGTACAAATGGCTTAAAATACCGGTATTCGGTATCCCTACGGTATACCGGTTTATTGCAATCCCTAGTTACAATAAACTGTAACAATGTATTTCTTGAAAAAAAATGAAATATTGCTGTATGAATAAAATTACTTTTCTTTTGGGGTGAATGCAAGCTTAAAATTTTATTTTAAATATGAATTTAAATATTTTCTTACAGAAGAAAGCTTTATAATTATATTTTTTAGAACATGTACTGAAAAAATGTTAATTTTTCCTTGTGTAAGAATTATTCAAAATGTAATATTTTTATTCATTCCAATCGAATTTTTAGATACGATTGTCTTCGACAACTCTTACAGCTGGGTGCATTCGAAAGAAGTATTTTACAGAATAAGTATTTTACAGAATAAGAAAGCCAAATGAATGAGAGGAGAATAAGCGAACTGAGTTAAACAAAAACAGTGACTTTTTGTTTTTGAATGTTACTATTTCGTATTTTTCATACATTTATTTCCATGTACTTTTTTCAATAAATATTTTATATTTTACAATGAGTATGTGTGATTATTTTAACAATTTAAGCTGAATAAAATTTTTAAAAATAACTAGAATATGTCTGCTCAATTTCAATACATCTGATATATAAGTTTTTAATTGTCTGGAATGTAAAATCATGAATCAATCTATATTTCAAAATGTGCCTAAGCAATATCTAAATATCTAAAACAAAATAATTTATTTAGAAACAAATGTTCGTATTAATTAATTAAAAAAAAATTCCACAAAAAAATTTAATTTTCTGTCAGCAAAATATAAGGCGTTATAAAAATCACTTATTTAATATGGAAGTTGTATTTTTATGTGAATAATTCTTCTTGTAAATCTAACTGTTATAAGTTTTCATTATTATTCTTAAGTTCTCCTCGAAATTATTTTTGCAGTCTGACCCAAATTTAAGGAACCCCTATTTCACGAATTACGCGATTTAACGAACTTTTCTCTTTCACTGATTAAAATGAAGGCAAAAACCCTATTTAAGGAATAATAACCCTCTATTTAAGGAATAATAAACCCCGATTTAACAAATTATTTCAAGAACTGAAAAAAAAATAGTAATACCGTAAAATCCGGCGTATAACGCGCACCTATACTTTCAAGCTGAAATTATTAATTTTGAGGTATATTCGCCGTATAAAGCGCACCTCCTTTTTTACGAAAGATCCTGAAATAGAAATTAGCAATGCTATTGTGTATTAAAGCCATTTGTTCGAGGTGTTATCCAGGGATTTTGAAAAAATTATACATATGCCTAGGAAAATGTAATATTTAAAATTTCATAAAATATTTCTTCCTTTAAATATACAGTATTCCTATCTTTGTAGAAGCCTAAGATTTTTATGCGCATCTCATTTATTTTTGAAGCATCGTTTGTGTACCCGGAGTATAACACGCTCCCTAAGTTTCGATCTTTTTTATTGTGTTGAAAGTGCGCGTTACACGCCGGATTCAATGGTACGTCTAAGAAATATTTGGATTTTTTTTTTTCAGATGATATCCTCTTTGTCCAGAACAGAAAATTTTTGTCTTGTATAAAGGCGATTTCAATGGGAAAGGGTACAAAGTGTTAGTCGTAAGAGCAACCTGTAGTGTGAGTTTTCAATGGAACCGGACACTTCTTTCTTATCTCATCCCACTGCACAACGAAGGGACATTTTAAGACTTTAACGATTATGTCTCAATTGATGATGGACTGCCTATCTGTGCAACTGAAGTTCATGAATTTTTTTGATTAGTCGGAGCCAATGAATAACGATTCTGATGCAAAAATTGGTAGTGAAATTCTTATAAAAAAATGTTTCGTTTTCTATTGCTTTACATTGCTTGGAAACTGCAAAAACGTTCCTTATGCAGCAGGATCTAAATAATGCAATCTTTTCTGTAGAAAGCCGAAAAAGAATTCCTTCGAGTCAGAAATCAAAAACAATTAGTCAGTTAGTCAGTATTTTAAATTTCCCAATTAAAAGGTGCATAAAAATTCACTAATGGTATTTTTGGCTGTTAAAAAAAAAAGGGTGTAATTTCTAGCTAAGGATATTTCTTGTGTAGTTGCTTATTATAGAATTTTCAAAAGGTCAAAGCAAAAAATTTGTAATCTGTTTCGACGCGGATCTAACGAATAACCTCGATTTAACGAAAAAAATGTTTGGTCCCGATTAATTCGTTGAATAGGGTTCCGCTGTATTTATATCACCGATAGAAGCTCAGCATTAAATATAACAGTTAATTCAGTGCTTCTCAAACTTTGGGGTGCGCCCCCTAGGGAGGGGTGACAACCCTAAGAGGGGGGCGCGAGCATATTGAAAAGTCGAAAATAAAATATTATTAAAAAATTATTTATTTATTTAAGGTAAACATTGAAAAATCATTCTAACATAATGAAAATAAAGGATTAAAAATAAATAAGAATATAATACACTTAAGAATGTATGAGTACTACCCACATGTAATTTACGATTAATATAACATTACTAAGTTTAGAACAAGTTTATAAATATTAACAGGGCTCTGCATATATAAATTTATATGCCAGAACTAACATTTATTTTGATAATTTGTACTGGTTATAATCCCTTAACTGCGGATTAAAAGTTACAAGATTCGCTCCACAATGCCACTGTTTTGCACGTATACAAGAGTATGTTGTGTATTTAAGGGGAAAGGGAAGGGAGAAGGTGAATAAATAAGTAAATGCTCTGAAATAAGTAAATCCTTGCATTCTAAAGCCTTCAGAATATTTTTATGGATAGCAGTGAACAGAAAAGATCGTATTTCAGAAAGACGTATATATACGTCCGGAGCAATTTACGCACAGAGACGATGACGAGAGCTGAGCGAGACGTATATATACGGTAGTGGCAGATAGGTTAAACTCGTATTGTATCTTTAACATCAAGGTATCGTGTTATCGAATTCAATTCATTGTAATTGTATGGATGAAAATTATGATTGAATAATGGGTTCTAAGTATTGAAAGTTTGAGAAGACCAGAGTTAATTGCATGGATGTTAAAGCTGGATATTCAATGAATGTTTCTGTGATGCATGAAATAAATAAAAAAAATTCTGCAAGGGGTTGAATAATATAACAAAATAATTTTACAAAAAGATATATGCTTTATGTTTGTTTAAAATAAGTATTTCATATTAATTTTATCTATATTTTGTCATTTATCTACATTTTCACTAATCTCTATTCATGTATATTTTTAGTTTTTATTGACATTTTAAAATACTCATTGTAAATCATTCTATTATATGCTTAGTTATTTCTTTTCACTTTATTTAATGTAACACAAGAATATAAAATTCCGGATACAATTGAACTGAACTTTTACACAAAAACAATGAAGTACTGAAAAAAGATACTTTGTGTATGTGCGTTCATGTGTAATTTGATGTACCAGGATGCAAATGAGTCGTTTAAAAGCGAAAATCTAGTACAACATATTTACTATTGCTTTAAAACCTTTGTTCTGAAAACAAAGATGATATTACAGAGATCATCATGAATATTAGTATAAATAGTCAGATTATGCGACATCGTGCAGAGTTGAAATTTTGAGTAATACAGTGAAATTTGTGATTATATATGAATAACACAATACGCACAGATGCTTATATTATTATATGACCATGCTTTAAAATGAAGAAACGCATTAGTTGTCATAAGTGGGTCTTGGAGAGGGACAACTATATCAGTGTTCCACAACCTTTTTATTGCCACGGACCGGTCAACCTTTGTTAATTTTACCGCGGCCCGCTGAAGGGGAGGACGTTGATGGTTTAAATTTTAGACTGTTTTGATTTAATAATTTTAATTTAATTGTATTTAATCGTGCCGTCTGGATAAAATATAGCTACAACAAAAAATGATTATAAAATGATTTATCAAGAAATACACTGGTGTGCAAAACTTAAGCAACAGGTGGTTTTATTGTCATAACTTCGAAAAATCATCTGAAAGACATGAAATTCAGAAATGAGGGAGAGTATTATGTACGTAAAGGTTGACGAAAGCATCGACGCTGAAAAAAAACAATGCATACGGTACGGAATCAAACAAAAACAAGCTTTATTAAACGTATAGTATCGTGACTCATGATTGTCTATCTAACAGGAAGAACAACAAGCAGATGTTCCTTAATAAGATGTATGCTCTCCCCTCTCTGCAATGGTTGCTTCGCACCGTCTCGGCATACTCAGAACCAGCTGGTGCAACATTTCTTGCGGTAGGAGTGCCCATTCGTCAATCAGCATCTGTTTGAGTTGTCGGGTGTTCTCCGGATGATGTAAGCGTGCTGCAATACGTCTCCCAAAGCATCCCACACATGTTCGATGGGATTCAAATCTGGGGAGTAGGCTGGTCAATCCATTCGAGTGATATCATCACTTCCCAGCAGCTCCTCAACAGCAAGAGTCTGATGTGGCCATGAATTGTCATCCATAAAAATGAAGTCTGGGCCAATGGCACCTCGGAGCAAACGCACATGTGGAAGAAGTACCTCCTTATAATAGCGATCCCCGATTACAAACCCTCTGTCGAAAATGTGGAGCTCAGTTCGCTTGTTCAGCATAATGCCTCCCCAGAGAAGAACTCCAGGACCACCGTAATGGTGTCTTTCCTTGATGTTACTGGGATAAAACCGGATCCGATCTCTCCCCAAATCAAAATGCGTTGAGAATCACTTCTGGTACTGAACCGACTCTCATCCGTAAAGAGGACACGACTCCATTAATCAGTTGTCCAGTTTTTGACCTCTCTGCAGCATTGCAAACGGTGGAGTCGGTTGCCAACTTTCAACGGGAGGCAGCATTCAAGAAGGCGGGCGAATAGGCCCCCTTTGTGAAGGCATCTGGCCACAATAAACCGCGACACTTGTCGCTCCATTGCTGTACAGAGTTGCTGAGAAATGCCACTTGCTGATTGCCGTCGGCATCTTTTCAACTGCAAGATGATATATCAGTCATCTTCTGCAGTTGCCATCATCGGGCGGCCACCACCAACCTTTCCAGCAGCTGTACCTGTGGTTTGGAACGCTTTCCAAGAGCGCGAAATGACACTTTTGTTGATTCCGAACTCTGCAGCTACACTGGTGACGGTACGCCTCCTCCTCCAGCTTTCCGATGATTCTTCCACGTGTGAAGTCGTCCAGGTGATTTCTTCTAGCTATATTTCACAAACTGACTCACTAGCACTTGCAGCGAATATGTTGAATTGCGTCTTCGTCCTTCATTTTATTCTACTTTTGAGCAGCGTGCGCCGACATCACGAGTTTTGCGTACCCTCACGTCGCTTCTGACGTTTTGTTCCTGATATTTGCATACGCATGGCGTTTCTACTGACATTTGTTCACTGTACTGATCTCCAGACCTCCTTTTCTGCAATTACATGGCTATCTGCTAAATTTTTACATTGTTGCTTAAGTTTCGCACACCAGTGTATATATATACAAAGTGACTTTCTTTAAAAAGAAGCCGAAACCCCAAAAATATGTCACAGTAAATAAAAGGGAAATAACTTAATGTTTCTTATGAGGACCGGTAGTATTACATCCACGCACCGGTACTGGTCCACGAACCGGTGGTTGGAGACCACTGAACTAGATGACTGTGATAAATGGACCAAACAAACATTAATATCGCCTTTTCCGAAGTATAATAGCATTTGTTCAGCGGTATCCTGCATTTCTCAATCAGTCAGTTTCAGGTGTGTAACCCTATTTAGGATTTACCATCATAACTGACCATTTCCTGATATTCATATTTTATCATGACAATTCTCTATGGAGAGTAGTAATTGACCTTATATTAGTTATCTATATCAACAAAACGCTTCAACGGCAATACTAGGTACGTTGTATTATTTATTTAATTACACTTTACTGTTTATTTCAAAATTCGAGTCCATTTCGAATAATTTATATTTAGCAATTTTTAATGTTAAATGAAATGAAATAATTTTCAAAATGCCACACAATGCAGATTTTTTAAAAATTTTGTACTCAAAAGTTTAAACAAGTAAAATAAAAAAATTTAAGAAAATTCCTACTTAGATAAAAAAATAAAAATTTTTTTATCTTAGCTAATTTTTATTCAATAGCTACACTTAATATAAGTATGCATATGCATATGACAGAATCACAACATTAGGTGGCAATTAATTTTTATTAATTATCATTAAAGTATCGTATTGTCATCAAAACAATCGTGAATAAAATTTCAGTTCAGCTGAATGCTTTAGAACGTGAGAAAAAAACCTTTTCCGGTTTTGACACAAGTTGCCAAAAGTGATGCCAACGTGGCTGTATTTCTAATTCTTTAAATAATTAGGTTTAATCAATTAATTTTTATTAATTAAAAATGTTATTGTATTGCCACCCAAAATAATCAGGTATATAAAATTTCAGCTCAATTGAGCGCCTTAAAATGTATTTTATTAACGATTTACGTCATGAAACACTTATGCATCTTACAAACAATAAGGACTGGATGGCATAACATAGACAAAGAGAATACAAAACACACAAAGCACGGCAGCCAGTTGACTACATGTTTACAAAGTGACGAGCAAAGAGCAGAGAGAGCGCGCTTTCCAGAGTCTCTCTATTAATATGCAGCGGGACATCACGTGATTTAGGATTTGGATGGATGTAGTTTCATCAGTCCCCGGCAGGCGGGTAGCCAATTAAATTAATCACACGGTTGTCCTGAAGCACTGGACATTAAATTATTCAAGAGCTATTACCGATTAAATTCTTGGAATTATATATATATATATATATATATATATATATATATATATATATATATATATAACTATAAAATAAAAGTGAAAAAGTTCTAAAACCTACAATTCCTAAGAAGAGCGAAATTGGAGTTCATGAGACACAACATATGGAGAAACAAAAAAGGCTTTGAACTAAACTATGTGACGAATCTGTACGAAATTTTTCCACTAATCTTCTTAGGTGTCTTTGGGGGAATATAAATTCGCGTATATTTCCAATCAACTCCAAGAAGATAAAAGGAATATATGCAAAGTAGATAAGGTATTTAAGTCAAACGTTGTAAGCTAGCAGTCATGATGAGGAAGGCTATTGAGCCAGCAAGAGTAACCTCATTCTTAAAAGATTCAGGATATTAAGATAGTTAAATCGTCGCGCTGATATTCTATGAAGAACGAGAAAGGTTATAAAGGAATCTTTTAGAGGTATAGAACTTTAAATTCCAATAAAACAACGATGTATTATTCGATTGACTTGAATTTTTTATTCGAAAAATAATCTTGTGGCATTACATTTTTAATATGATTTCTGGCATAGGACTGTCACGGCTGGCTCGGATGTAGTCCAATCTGGACGTCCAATTTTCGATGACTTTTTCCAACATTTGTGGCTGTATATCGGCAATAAAACAGCGAATGTTGTCTTCCGAATGGTCAAGCGTTTGTGGCTTATCCGCAAAGACCAATGACTTTACATAGCCTCACAGAAAATAGTCTAGCGGTGTTAAATCACAAGATCTTGGAGGCCAATTCACGGGTCCAAAACGTGAAATTAGGCGGTCACCAAACGTGTCTTTCAATAAATCGATTGTGGCACGAGCTGTGTGACATGTTGCGCCGTCTTGTTGGAACCACAGCTCCTGGACATCATGATTGTTCAATTCAGGAATGAAAAAGTTAGTAATCATGGCTCTATACCGATCACCATTGACTGTAACGTTGTGGCCTTCATCGTTTTGAAGAAGTACGGACCAATGATTCCACCAGCCATAAAGCACACCAAACAGTGAGTTTTTCTGGATGTAACGGTGTTTTTGACATACACTTGTGGATTACCTTCACTCCAAATGCGGCAGTTTTGTTTGTTGACGTAGCCATTCACCCAGAAGTGCGCTTCATCGCTAAACAAAATTCGCTTATGAAAATCAGGAACAACGGCAATCTCGTTTTGGGTCCATTCGACGAATCTACGTCTTGCTTGATGATCGTTTTGATGAATTGCCAAACCAAACTGAGAATAAATCACTTGACAGCTGTTAAATCGGTCGCCATCTTGGACAGTAATGCCAACTTAAACATCTATAGCTGGAAAAAAACACTCTTTATAACCAGCGGTAAATATAGTTTATGTACTCTTAAAATAAGCGTTAGTTTAGTCAAATTAGTTAAAGTTATTAAAAGTTAATAATTTGAGTACGTGTATTTCTCAGACCTCTTATTTCGGTAGACCTTACTTGATCTTGAGCGTAACTATTAATTAATTACATATTTCGTAATTTAATTTAATACACTGCTGGACAATTGCTAAGGACGGATCACAAATTGCTATGTAGCATAACATTAAGCGAAACATGAGGCCTAGTAGGATAAAATATAGTTGCCACACTGTTCAGACATTAGAATAAAGAATGTTTATTGTTCTGGAAAGTACAAAAGCTGTGAAACATCTGAAAAAAAAAAATGTTCATTTGATCTGCGTACGGAGAAATGGAACAATGCATCTAAAAGTCAGCAGGCACCTTAAAAAGGTATCAGTACGGGATATGTCCACCGTGGAGTGTGATGCAACATTCCACACGTCGTACCATACTTTGCTCAACATTATCCAGCAGCTGTTGAGGCAATTTATCCCATTCCTCTGTGAGTGCACGGATGAGGGTGTTCTTGTTTGTCGGAGGATAGTTTCGACCAGCAACTTGCCTCCCCAAAGCATCCCACACATTTTCAATGGGGTTTAGATCTGGAGAACGCGCTGGCCATAAGAGACGTTGAATACCTTCGCTGTCTAGACAATCCTGAACAGCGAGTGTTCGATGACATGTTGCGTTGTCGTCCATAAAAACAAATTTATCACCGACAGCACCACGGAAAAGACGAACATGAGGAAGTAGAACTTCATCAATGTATCGTTGGCCCGTCATAGTCCCATTCGCAACCACATGTAATCACGTGCGGCCATTGATCATGATGCCGGCCCACACCATGATACTGCATGTTGGATATCGGTCCTTTTCCTGGATATTTTCTGGACGATAAGCAGTACCACTCTCGCGCCAGATCAGTTGGCGTCTACAATCCGATGACAGACTGAACCTACTCTCATCTGAGAATAGTACGCATGCCCAGTCCTGTTCAGTCCAATTGTGATGCTCACGACACCATTGCAAAGGGGAAGTACGGTGCTGTCTGGTCAATGGGACACACACAACAGGTCTGCGTGGGTATAGTCCT
Source organism: Trichonephila clavipes (assembly GCA_019973935.1). Classification (NCBI taxonomy): domain Eukaryota; kingdom Metazoa; phylum Arthropoda; class Arachnida; order Araneae; family Nephilidae; genus Trichonephila; species Trichonephila clavipes. The sequence goes on from BMAU01004039.1 coordinate 19,205, forward strand.
CCTCCCCTCAAACGTCTGGCAACAATTTTTCGGGAGATCTGCTTTCCTGAGGCAGCAAGAAACTGATTTGCCACCTGCTGAGCTGTGGTGCGCCTGTTCCTTTTTGCTGTTAGGACGATATATCTGTCTTCTGCAGGCGTCGTACTTCTAACACGACCTCCCCGTGCCGTCTACTACACATTCCAGTAGTTTTAAATGACTTTCACAGCCGTGAAACAACGCTGTGAGCGATGTCGAACTCACTGGCAACATCTGTTATTTTTCTCCCTTCTTCGATCTTTCCAATAATTCGGCCACGCATAAAATCATCTAAGTGATGTCAGGAAGACATGCCAAAAGTTTTAAGTTCGTCTATTAAATCTTTCCTGTAAAACTTTGACTTGAAACAACAACTGTGCACACGCGTCAAAACCGTTAAAGCTCTTATGAACGCTATCACGTGATGAACAGACGTGCCAAAAAAATCTGCATACTTATACTTCTTCTTACTAATATCCCGCACTTATTCTAATTTTCCACATTTTGCTTCCTTTCATTTTGTGGTTGCTATGGATGATAGTGTTATCCGTCCTTAGCAATTGTTCAGCAGTGTATAAAGATAAATCCCTTTATTTGACGTAACATAAAAGTATTATACGTTATTAGAGTTTTTTTTGAGACTTTAAATAATAAATAATTATTATTATACAAAATGGCTCTTGGTGGTTCTTTGCCTCAAATTAATCTTGGTGTCAGGGTGAGACCCAGGGAGGTCTCCACAGTGGCGCCCAACGAGTATATCCCGAGTCTAGAGTCGGATCTAATTTTCGAATCATCCCTGAGCAGTATTTTTCGTGGGTGGAGAAAGTGGCAGAGTTCTTGGAAAATATTGATAATAACAATATATTACGAGATACCAACACAACCAGCTTGTGCATATGTAAAGGGTCAGCTCACAGGACGGGCACTAGATTGGTTTGAGGTTCAAGTTTATAGGGTTGTTGAAGACAAGGCGACGGATTATGCGCACTTAAAGCAAGCTTTGAGAGAATAATTACCCGTGGTTAGGAATAGGTCGGAACTAGAAACTCGTCTTTTCGCATCATATCAAAAAACATAATCAAAAACCGTCTGATTTTGTGTATGACTTGTTAAAGATCCACAAAATTTTAAAACACGAAATGACGGAGGAAAAATTGATAGATCATGTTATTAGTAGGTTAGAACCTCAGATTTTAGATTATGTAGAGGTTGGGCATCCGCAAAACACATCTAATCTTTTACAAATAATTGATAAGTACGAGGAAAGGTTTCTAAATGGAAAGATCAAGGTTCGAGTTGGGAATTCCGAGATACAAACCAAAGCGAGAACAATCGTTTCCCTAACGGGAATCGGCAGGAAAATCGGAACGAGACGAGAGGTAACAACATATACTCGGACAATAGCAGACGAAAAGAGAGTTCAATAGATTTGAGAGTCAAGGTGTTGCGGATAATCGGAGATTCGATGGTCGACGCCGAGGTGGTCAATCGGATCATCGATTCCACAATCAAGACGGTCGACAAGGTGGTTCGAGGAACAGTGCTTTCAGGGGTCAGAATGATCAAAACAGATATTTAAACTTTTAAGTGATCGATGCGAATATGAGGGTGATCGATCGCAATGTACAGAAAATCCTCAGATATGAAACACCGAACTTTTAGGATATCCTCATTACGAATGACTCCAATAGATTTACCTTACGTTCACATTCTTTTAAATGAAACATTCATTACAGCCCTTTGGGACACGGGAGTGGAGAAATCTTTCATATCAGAGGAGGTCTATCGCAAATATTTTTCGTATATACCGTGTCAAAAATACGAAAGATAGAGTAGTGATGGCTCAGGAGCCCCGTGTTGTCACTTATGTTGGATCGAATTACAGATTCGGATCCGAGAATTCAGAAAAACTGGGAATTTCACATTCTTAACAATATGCAGTACCAATGCATTTTAGGAATTGATATTATGAAGAAGCCCAAATTAACTTTAGATTTCGATAAGAATTCTCTGATCATTCCAGATGACCAAATTAAGCAGTTGCCGAAAGTGGAAAATCCGGCCGAGATTGATCTTTCAGATACAAAGCTCGGTGAAGGCATAAGCAAAAATTAAAGGATTTATTTAATGGTTTTAAAGGGATATTTTTAAACCAGCCGGGGTTAACTCATCTTTTATACCATGAAATCGATACAGGGGACAAGGGACCGGTAGTGTCAAGACCCTACAGATATGACAAGGTCAAACAAGGAATCATTGATTATCACATTGAGAAAATGTTACAGGAGGGTAAAATCCGTCCTATTCAATCCCCATACGCTTCACCGGTGGTTTTAACGCGCAAAAAAAAATGGCTTACCTCCAGATTCTCCAGAGGCGTATCGATTTGCGAATTATCGATCTCAAACTTAACGCCATCACTAAATACCCGCGATATCCATTACCGGTGATTGATGATCTAATCACAAATATTCCGCATACCGGTATAATGTCGACATTGGATTTAAAATCGGGTTATTTTCAATTGGCGATTAGTCAGAAATATATAGAGAAAACCACGTTTATAACTCGCAATGGCACCTTTGCATTCCTCAGAATGGCTTTTGGCCTTTCAGGGGCAGCGCCAAATTTTCAAAAGGCCATAGACATATTAAAACCTGTTATTGGGCGTTTCATGTTGGTTTATATGTGTGGATGATGTTATTATCACATCTCCATCGTTTAATGAACACATAGATCCTTTAAATCAGGTATTTACATTGTTGAGAGACGCAGGGCTTACTCTAAACAAAGAAAAATGTCACTTCGCACGTGACAAATTGAAGTATTTAGGTCTCATAATTTGTAAGAAAGGGATAGAAACCGACAATAGTAAAGTCAAGGCAATCGCAGAAATGAAACCTCTAAAAATAATAAGGAAGTGTCGAAATTTTTAGAGATGGCATCAGAGTTTATACCCAACAATGCAGATATATGTGAACCATTATATCGGCTAAATTTAATTGGTCGACGGATGCTTTTAATAAAATAAAACGAGCATTAACAGAGGCACCAGTTTTGCAGTTGCCGAATTTTAAAGAACAGTTTAACTTACTTACGGATGCTAGTGGGGTCGGAATTGGGGCTGAGCTTAATCAAAATCACAGACCTATTGCATTTGCGTCTAGAACCCTGAACAAGGCCAAAAGAAACTATACAGTTACAGAACGCGAATGTTTGGTGGTGATATGGGCATTAAATAAGTTAAAAACTTATTTTAGATCACTACCGGTGAAGGTAATCACAGATCATGCGGCATTAACAAAGCTAACGAATGGAAAAAATTATCTAGTCGGATGATTAGATGGGCACTCAAGTTATCCGAGTTCCACATTGAATGGGAACATCGAACTTGTGTTCAAAACGTTGTCGCGGACGTATTGTCTAGGAATCCAGTAGGCAATATGGATGGATCACAAATTTCGTGCGCAGCTCTTCGAGCCTTAGACTTGAACTCAGAGAACAACTCATTCGAGAGCAAAGGGAAGATAATGAGTTAGGACACATCTATTGTTATTTAGAAAACCCAAACGACGGTTCCGTTAAGGCAACTGTATGCGAGAATTTGTCCCAGGATTTTAAATTAATCGATGGTCTACTCTTTTACGCGAAATATTCTACAACTCTTGGAGAACTAAGAGTGTACATTCCTAGATCTCTTCGCGAAGCAATAATGAAAGAATTTAATGATCTGCCATTAGCAGGCTATTTAGGAAAGAGGAAGACCAATTTAAAATTGCGAGACACATGTTATTTTCCATATATGAGGAAATATATATTTGAATATGTATCAACCTGTGACCGGTGTCAAAAATTCAAGTACAAAAATGCGCTACCAGCTGGTCGATTAATTCCGATAGTATCGAATTACCCCAATGAAATCGTAACATTAGACTTATTAGGCCCCTACCCCGCATCCCGACCTGAAAGATATAGATTTCTATTGGTAATAACTGACCACTTCACTAAGTGGAGTGAACTTATTCCTTTACGAAAAGCTAACGCCCTTTTTGAAAATTATATTTCACGTTATGGAGCTCCGATTTCTTTGATTAGTGATAACAGCCCCCAATTTATATCCGAGATATTTGAACACTTAAGTCACAGGATGGACATAAAACATATGAAAACGGTAACATACCGGCCGCAGGTGAATTTAACGGAAAGAGTCAATCACAATTTAGTCAGATGATAGCTTGTTTTGTAGAAGAAAATCACGAAAACTGGGACCGATTTCTTCACGAGTTCGCTTTCGCGCTACGCTCATCAGTTAATGAGACGACAAATAAAACTCCGGCTGAGTTATTCTTGGGTAGAAAAATTATTACACCTTTTAATAAATATCACAGAGGGTGCTGAATATGTGGAAAGAAACGTTGAGAAATTATTCGTTGAGGCAAGGCAGAATATGCGGAAACAACACAAAACTTGGGAAAAAATATTATAATCGGAAAAGGAGAGAAGTTAACATCAAAGTAAATGATTTGGCGTTGGTACAAACTCATTTTATGAGTGCTGCGGGTAGGAGAGTGGTCGGAAAGTTTATGCCTAAGTGTGAAGGGCCATATAGAGTGTTGGAGGTTTGGAATAACAATTTGATGATTTGGAAGAAGGGAAAAAGGCTTACAGTTAATATCGACCAGGTGAGAGTGTACCATCCAAGACAATCCGACACGATTAGTTCGGATAGTCATGTTGAGACACTATATGATGGACAGAGGTCTAGGAATGAGTCAAGTAGATCACGCAGGAAAATCAAAGATCTAGGAAAACCTCGAGTGAGGGAGAGTAAGGGTCGTAAATTAAATAAGGAAATGCCGGATGGGAGAATCCGAGAAGGAAGCGTAAAGGAGGGTCAAATGAGTCAGTGGATAGGACGGATAAGAAGCGGTCTAAATTATGCAGAAAAAAAGATCTCGGCAGGGGTCCGAACATAGGGACCAGAAAAGACCAACCCCTGAACCAACACAGGGGATAAAGAGAAAAATTCCGTCCCTCGATATCATCTCGTAAATATAAATATAGAAGACCTAATAACCCTTCCCAGGGATCACAGTCCATCGCAGGTCCCTCGCATCAAATAGATACCAGTCAAGGCAAGCCACCTACAGAGGGAGCAGGCAAGAAACAAGTGGACAATATGACAAGGCCAGGGAGACAAGGACAACTACAAGCGGAACTAACAGGGCAGCTGAGAGGAGACCAATTCGGTCTAAACAGGTGACAGCAGTGATACCTTGTCCTTTCTACCCACGTAGCCGAGTAAAACAGTCCGATGGAATACCAGAGGAACGGAGGAGCAATGGAATCGACGGTATCCTGCAGAACAACATCAGGAGGAGCCTCAGTATGGAAGCCTTAGACGGAGATCCGGTGGATAGAATCGAATAAAGGACAAAGAAAAATATCACGTTGTATGGTTTCTTTTTATCTCCTTTCGAACAAGTGATCGGAAGAATTATTGCAATGAAGCAAGTCACGGGCGGATTTTAATTTAAGAACCCAAGCAAAAGTGGACACTACAATGAGTGTGTTTTTCTTGATGAAAAAAATCAGCTTTTGTATTAATTTTTTTGTATAAATATGGAAAAAACATTTGTAAGAATGCATTTGTTTACTTCTATGTATGACTTCGCTAAGATGCGACAATTCCTTTGATTATTTGTGGTTTAATGAAAAATGTTTGAAATTGTATGTATATGTATGTGTATATTATTTTTTCTCACATCTGATGGCTTGGGACGCGGCGTAGTTAGGTAGGGCTGACATTTAATACTAACAAGCGCAGCATGGATGGAATGGGAATGTTAAGGAGCCAGATGCGTTAATTGATGTATACAAAAATGTTATGTAAAATATGAATGAATTTGTACATAAAGTAGATGTTTGTTTCTTCACAAGACTTAAAAAGGTTTTCATTTCAATGTAACTGACCCTGAGTATTGTATAGCGAGCGACGAGTCCAGTGTAAGCCAGAAATTGTTTGTATAGTTATTCCATTAGTAGTTATGTAAATCACATAGGCAGGTTTTTTACCATTTCAATGTTACGTCACGTAAAGATGCTTTTGGATTGTAATTTTTTTTCTTTCCCTTAAGGAAGGAGCATTTGTAAAGTATCTGATTGTTAGATATGTATATTAAAGTCGTCGGGAATATAAATCAAGTTTAGAAATTGGTTACGTAATTTATTTTCAGGCCATTTGTGACATTCGAATCAATCCCGTTTTCTTTTTGGAAGGACTGTGACGAATCTGTACGGAAACTTTCCACTAATCTTCTTAGGCGTCTTTTGGGGGAATATAAATTCGCGTATATTTCCAATCAACTCCAAGAAGATAAACGGAATATGCAAAGTAGATAAGGTATTTAAGTCAAACGTTATAAGCTAGCAGTCATGATGAGGAAGGCTATTGAGCTAGCAACAGTAACCTCAATCGTAAAGGATTCCAGGATATTAAGATAGTGAAGTCGTCGCGCTGATATTCTACTGAAGAACGAGAAAGGTTATATAACCAGCGGTAAATATCATTTATGTACGCTTAAAATAAGCGTTAGTTCAGTCAAATTAGTTAAAGTTAATGAAAGTTAATAATTTGAGTACGTGTATTTCTCGGACCTCTTTTTTCGGTAGACCTTACTTGATCTTGAGCGTAATTATTAATTAGTTACATAATTCGTAATTTAATTTAATATAAAGTAAAATCCCTTTATTTAACGTAACATAAAAGCATTATATGTTATTAAAGTTTTTTTGATACTTGAAATAATAAATAATTGTTATTATACAAAATGGCTCTTGGTGGTTCTTTGCCTCAAATGAATCTTGGAGTCCAGGGTGAGACCCAGGGGTTCTCCACAACTAGAGATCTAATAAGATTTTAATAGCTTTCGCTAAAGTAGGACAGCGATTTAGGGTTAAGCAAGCTTTATGGATCCTCCTTCACCGTATAGCAGAAATTTTTGACACTTTAGAAAAAAAGAAAACAGAGCTATGTGGAAAAGTTAAGCCAATTTCTAACACATGGATAGTAAACCTGTCAAAACAGTAAAATAAAATTATGAAAAGAGAACATTAATGAATCTCTCAAGGAGATGCATATTAAGAAACCTTTCTACAAAAAAATTAGGATAAAAACTTACATGTAATAATAAAAAAACCAACTTCTGAAAATCGAATAGCAACTCTCAACGCTAAGGTCCTGCACAAAATGGTGTTAAGATTGGCATATCAAAACAAGACGAAAAAAATGTGGCGCTACCTAGAAAGTTATTTTTTTAATTAAGCAAAGCACAATGATGTTTTAAAATAAACTAAACATAAGAAATTTTAAATAAATTAATGAACAAAGTTAAGAATAGTCTATATAAAATAGAAATATATTTAAAAATAATTTTTCATGGATAATTATGTTCTAGATAGTTATTTTGCAATTAACAAAGCAATTAAGACATTTTAAAGTTATTTTATAAAATAAACTAAAAAAGAAATTTTATATAAAATATTGAACTAAGTTAAAAATAGATTTAATATGAAATAGAAATATATTTAAAGATAAATTTTCTTGGATAATGGACTATTTGCACAACAGGCAAACGCTAAGTAAGTAATCACGTGATTCCGGCTGCAATATCCACACATGTTTATTCATAACCTTCGTTTTCCTATATTTTTGTTGATGACATTCTTGTGTCTTAATTTTAACTAATTAAAAATATATGATATCATTGTATCTTTTGCATTATTCTAGTATATATATTTATTAGGAAATATTTTTTACAACTCTCTATTATATAATTTTTGTTTTATTCTAATTTATTTATCTAATTAGGTATTCGTCTGCGTCGTTAATATTATCTGGTTAGTGTTACCTGGGATATTTATTTATATTTCTTGATACAGTTAGATATATCTCTTAATTATTTTAGTTATTAATTAATTTTGTAGTTCTATATTTCTTATTTTTTCACGAGAATGGCTCACAGTGTAGGTTCGAAACCACTTCTTTTGCAAAAATTCAACTTGCACGAGATATTGTATTATAGTGCGAAGTTTTCCAGTGCCACTGGAAATCGAAGTGTTATTGCGAATGTGACGATAGGATTAAAATTATTCGACGATAAATTCGTGAGCAACATATCATTTACTGAGCCCGATTGCTTAGTGAATGATTATTTTTTATTCAAGGCCTTGTAAAACGGAAATGAAGAAGAGAGTGAAGTATACAAGCCATCTGTTCAAATCAGAACAACTTGTCAGATAAGTTATAAATTATCTTGTTTTATAGGTACTTTTTTTTGAAACTATTATGATTGCATTACTATTTACTCATTTATGCTTAACTAGCTGGTATACCCGTTCTTCGCACGGGTGAACTGAAAAATTAAACAACACTGATTGAAGAATAACGAAGTTTTAAATGATTTAATTTTACGTGAATTGCAAATTAAACAAAAAAAGCTTTTTGCATATCTCAGCTAAACGAGAAAAAAAAGAAAGAAAGAAGAAACATCTTTGTTAAATTTTAAGTAATTAGATCTAATACCTGATAAAAAGGATTTTTTTTGTTTATAATTCTCCGTAACACTCTTGAGGATCGATTTTTGAAAATAACTCCCTAAGCTGATCTCTGCTCAGCAAAAGTAACACATTGTTAAAAGTTTTGCGTAATGAACGCTTAAAATAGTATAAATAATTTATATCTGAAAGTATAATACATTACTATTACTTTCTGTTGTATTTATTTTATGTTAAAATTGTAATATTCGCAAACAATGCCGTTTCTTAAATTATAATGCCTATAATGGCGATTCAATGAAAAACACAGTGAAATGATAACGATAGAGTCAAGTTGGCAAATGTCTAGCTACTTTCATAGCTTGAGCTTCATTAGAGCTTTGTAAGACCCGCCGTGTAGGAGCGCGATGCACGTTAATGCTTTATCTAACCGCATTATGATTTACTGCAGTTTTTTTCATGCAATATTTTTTTTGGATCACTACATTGAAAATTAAGGGATATACATAAACAAAATACACCACTTTGGGAAATTTAATCCGTTAGAGATAATAAATTAATTAAAGATATTACACTGTAAAATTATGTACACCGTTCACTTAAAATAAATAGTCCAATCCTTTTCTAACGTCTTCATTAACATACAAAAACATAAGACACTTAAATTTTGACATAAACCTTTTTTTCGGGACAAAAATAATAATCTTCGCAATCCGCTAAAAACGTAGTCAGCGGAAAACGCATATCTGCTGCAAAACTGTTCGCCTTCCCCGCTAAAATACTCATCATAGAACCCGTGCTGCCATATATCTTGGAAGAGTGGATTTCAAAGAATATTCTTTCTAAGTATTGGTAGAATATTCCTTCTAAGTTGGTGGGGTGTGGTAGTTAGGAGAAGGGGGTGCTAGCTCAGTTGTCGGCCACGTCGCTTGACCATGGTTGAAAATTACGTGGTCCTTTGCCAAAAGCCCTCGTGTAGCTGAACAGTGTGACGTTAATATTCACTCACTTCAACAAATACAGTACAGTATTTATAATTATTTTTATACTTAAAAATGCAATATCCGCCTATTCAATTAAAATTATAGCGTTATAATTAACTACTAATTACAAACAAACTATGCAAATATGTCCAAATGATGTAGTGGGAAAGACAAAGTTTATCTACTCTAAGTACCAAAAGCAATAAAAAAGTATTTATTTTGTAAAAAGATCAATTTCTTACTACCAAATGTGCATAATAAAATCATTTAAAAAACATTCAAATAAAGAGAGATTAATAACAACCTCTCCCTTCAAAACTTAGTTTTATTCTAAAATAAAAAATTAGGGATTATGCTGAGCACAGGAATTAATTAAAAGCAAGCACCGTGCGTAGCCAAAACCGAAAGTGTTCTTTTACAAATAAAAGATAGATATATGCTGACGTGGGCTTTTTTGTAGCTCACGTCAGCATTGCTTGCAGATGGCAGAATTTTTTATTACCTTTTTGATAAATATCGTTATATTTTGGACACTTCTCACAATATCTTTATAAATTATAGCCTATGAGTTATTCTGATGTATAAGCTATATTACTGTAAAGTTTCATTAAAATCCATTCAGTTGTTTTTACGTGAAAAACGCCCAAACATCCTGACAAACTTTCGCATTTATAATATATATCTAGCTGCAACTCATTGTTTTAAAATACAAAATAGGATTTTATGTATTAACATTGATGTTTATCATTTAATTATAAGCTGATTCCAAAAGATTAAAAGTATACTGGCAACTATTCAAATTTAACAGCTTTTAAATCCGTAAAAGAAATGTGATTGGGCTAATTTATATTTTTAATAGCTACATTATCAGCGATAAGTTTATAATTTGATTCTTATTTTTTAGAGTAGCATTGAATGTTTTATTTAATTCTCGATCAGTTATTTGACGAAAATGAATTTTATTTTTACATTACTTTGCATATAAATACTTTTCAAAAATTATGAAGAATTTGAAGATGTTTGAAATTATTCTAATAGAATAACATTCTCCATCTTTGACTGATTTACTTACTAATTATCCTTTAAATGTGTTTAGAAATTTTTTTTAGGAATGGCTTAAGAAAATAAAAGAAAATACTATTTAACTATTCAGTTAAAAAAATTACTTAAATTAATGTATATTTTGTAAAATGCGTATCTTGTGCAATGCAAAAAAGTGTAATTATTCTGAAAATAACACGCAATAAATAAGCAGGGGTATGCGACACTTGGATCACAAACTAAAATTAATGCAAGTATGAACTATATTAAAAATGTACATTACAATTTTTAATAGGACATTCAATATTTTTTTCTTCATATAAAGTGCCTTTTACATGTTGAGCTAATTCTGTAAAATTATACAATATTAAGGGAATGTTTCATCAGAAAAGTTGCAGTACTTTTCAGAAATGCAATTTAATTATCCTCAGTTTTAAATGTATTTTTCTTCTTGTTGAATTGCATATAATTTATTTATAAATAGATGGTTCCAAAATATGCTTGTAAAAAAGTTTATTTGTTTGAACCATTGTTTATCCCGTATTAGAGAGTTAATATGAAAGTGTTTGATTAAAAAATATTTATACATTGATGAAATGAGTTTTATTTTTACAGCACAATGAAATGCAAATTAGATTGAAAGATTACAATACATATATATAAATGAATAGTCGCATAAAATATCCATTAACAATTGACATAAAAATGTATCAGATGTAGACAAAACAAATATTTTTATACAATTTAAATGATGAATAACACTATTTAAAAATATGTGAATTTAAAACAAAAAATCACAAGTTTGTTTTGTTAGACATTCCGCAAACATTTTAGTTATAAAAGTAATTGAATATATTTCAGCCACAGAATTGAAAAATAAAAATTTTCAAAACAAGAAAAAATGTACAACCAGACCTAACAAAAAAATTTTCAGTAATTGAGTTGTTCTAGTTTTTTTAATTGGCATAAGTCAGTTTGTTTTTAAAACTAAATACTGACCTTTTTAAAAAAAAATGTTTGGATACAGTAATAGTAACAGTAATTTTTCATGCTTTATAAAATTATATTAAGTAGATTTTGAAAGCAAAAAATCAGTTTGACCAGCTTATTTCACTACTTAAAAAATTAAGAATTTAAGTTTTTCAAACTCATAAAATGCCCAATTTTTAAAATTTTTAGTCGTTTTAAGTGATTAGTGTTTCAGAGATTATTGCACACAAATTTAATACAGATTGGAAAATCTATACCCTTGTTGGTTTTTAATAACTATTTAATAAAAATTGTTCTTGAAATCAATTTTATAATTATATAACTATGAGAACTCAAAACATAATCAAGCAGAAATAATTTGAGTAATGAAAAATGAAATTAATAAATCCAAATAAACAGCTCAGTTAAAGTAACACATAGCAAATTATTTACATTTAATTCATATTGTTGGCCTGATTATCAGAATGCATAACTTTTTCTGGGGTGTTTATTTGTAACATAGAGAAGTGCTAAGTGTCAGTTCTGAAAGTAAAAAAAGAATAATTAACTATAAAGGTTTAAAAGCAAAATAGTCGTAAGCAAATGTAGACTAGAAGACAAATGAAAATTTATTTATGAATAGTATAGTACACACACACACACATAATACACAGTAGAACTATTTTCTGAATCTATATCTTCAATATGAAATTAATGCATGAGAAAATTAAAAATATCCTCAATAATATGTAAGCAATGGCAGTCTTGAAAATCATTCCTTTTGATGATATCTCTAGTATATACCTAATTTCTTTTTTATATAAACCAAACATGAAAAGTTTAATTTGTTTAATGTTAAAAAATAATATTATATATATATATATATATATATATATATATAATTGATTAAAAAGATATTTAATGAGAAATCTGTCGCTATATTCAGATAGTTCTTTCAGTAGTTTCAGATAGTTTTTTAATATTAGGTTCATGTTACGAATTCATTAGTTAAACGCATTTCGCAATTAATTTCCTGTCAAGTCTATTTCTATTAGAAGATTTTACAAAGTTCATCCGGTTTAGTGGTTAGCGACGCTGATTGCCGTGCCGTAAGGTCTGGGTTTAAATCTCGGAGAAAGCATGGATATTTTAAATGTATTGTTCCTTCACGTAATGGGGGTACTTCTAAAACAGCCTTCGAGCCGCAAGTCCACTCATGTGGTTAGTGGAAGGGGAAGAAAGCTGGAAGGCTCCTGACCACGCCCAGGGTGTTCTTCCTCACAATTGGGGCGGAATCGAGCAAAATTGCACTGTCACCTGCGTGTTTGCTCAAAGCTAAGGCTAACGATAGGCGTAAAACGTGGCCCTTTGCCACGATGGATTTCGTGGACCTTGATCTGATTTTACTGTCGATCAGGTGGCATAAGTAACAACAACGAAGTTCATTGAAGAAATTAATTTATTTCGCACAAATGTGTGGACCCAAACATCTTGATAAGAATATTAACTAGTTTTTTCAGTGATACAAAATTATTTGATAAGGATCTCGTACGTTTAATATAATGTTTTAAATTTTTACTGTGAGATCAATATTTTCTGCTCTTCTTTCGCACAGTTTTCTTCTACTTAAGAAATCAAGTTTTCAAAATTTGTTTTCCACACTACGATGCTTCAAAATTCAACGATTTGCATTTTTGAATTATCGATACCTAGCCACACAAATTCGGTTAAGTCCATAGTTTCAAATTCTATTTTGTAGGGATATAAAATAAAGTGACATGTATTTTCCAAACTATTAAATTGAATGAATCTCTCCTCAAAAGCTTGTTTTACTTCTTGCATAATCCTTAAATATTTTTAAATTGCATTTTCTTGAATGTAAACTGAGTTTTCAAAAATACTGTGTTTTGAAAAAATTTTTGTAACTGAGGAAAATATTTCATGATTTTCATTTCCAAATCCTTCGTAAGGATGTCAAGATTCTCATCATAAATATTTTAATATATTGAAACATCGATAAAACAATTAGTCCATGCCCTTGAAGTTTTTGTATTGAGTTTATTAAAATGCTGAGTGATGTCGCTTAAAAACATTTAATGATTTATATAATGTATATTGGATAATTCATCGAAACTGCTGTCTTTCTTAATTAAAAAACCGAAACTAAAAGCCAATGTACGTTGTATGCCAAAATCCCTGAATATTGGTATTCAATTTCCGCTAAGAATTCTGCAAACTACCGTTTGTAGAAAGCTCTTGTGCTTTGAAAATTGATTATTTTTATTACAACTGACATTATACACTGGGAAAGGTTTTAAACTATGCTTCTCACATAAAACTTGCTGGTGAATTGTATAATTGAATTTAATTACAGAGAATTCAATATTTTGCTTAAAATACTGAATAAATCCAAATTTTTTTTCCTACCATGCCAAGGGCACCATCTGTGTTGTTACAGAAACTAATTTCTGAAGGTCAATGACCCCATTTCTTTAAATGCAATTCTTTAAAAATATCTAGATCAATACACTTACTTTCAACGTTATTAGTTTTATTGTCTATTCTTTACATATGCCTAGAAAAAACTGCTAATTGTGCACTACCTTTTTTATCATTACTCACATCTAATCTCAATTAAATGCATTTGTGTGTAATTTAAGTCGTTATGAATTTGCGAAAAAGATTTTTTTTCTAATTCTATTACTCGATCTTTAACTATATTACGACTTACAGGTAACTAATTTATATGCTTTATAATTAAGTATTCTTCTGAAAAATCAGCAAGCAATGCAGGACCAAATTCTAACAACGCTTTTTTATTACAAGTTCTCTTTCTAAAAGAAGGATACAATGCAATGGGCAACTTAGAAACTAGCAGCTGTAATGTTATTTTTTGGAACCAAGAAACTCTTTAAAATACTGCTTTAAAAAAAATCTCTTTTTTTTTTTCCTTTTGTAAAAAATACGTTTTTCTTTCTTCATCTGTTGACATGCCGAGATTAGAATGCAGCTTTTCAAAACGTCTTTTTACAAACATTGCATCTGCCCAAAAACCTTTCAGTGGTATTTTTCCGTGTCGTTTCTAAAGATTTCTAGCAATCCATTGCTACCTGGAAATTGGTCGCATCCCAATTCCTTCGCAAATTGAAGAGCTTTCTCTATTACAACAAGTTACTTATCTCGATTTTTATAATAGTTGATAATATGTGTGGAGGAACACGAAATTTTAAAGCAATATTCTTTTTCTTGATGCATGTATCCAGTTCCTGAGGAACTAAATTTTTTTCTTTGGTGCTCAAGCACTTACGTTTTGACATTTTCGAGTTCGAGAAACGAAGTAACCAGTACGACTGATCAACACTACAAATGGACGGAGAATAGTTTTAGGACACGGGGACACGAGACAACTCTTTTGAGGATGAAAGGGGATATCGAAGATGTTTCTAAGAAACTGGAGAATGAGGGTTTAAGAATGCACTTTTTGGATGGAACGCCCAGAATTCCATTGCTTTCAGCAAATTAGTCTACTAATAAAACCAGCTCAGAATTTATGAACACAATAAAATGTGTTAAGGGGAGTTGGAAACCTCTCTCAGTCTCTATACTGACAATGTTAAATTAGCTGTTTTCGATGTACCTTTTCTCAAATTCTGTTTTATGTACATGCTTCAAACTTTTCATACTATTAAAGTACACCTCTGTCATTATACTAAAATGAGCTTTTAGCTCATTTTGAATTTTTTAATAAATTATGAAATATTTTATCAAACATTGCGAAATTTGACCCATTTTTTACTTAAAAAATTTGTAAAAATTAAATTTTTGAGTGTTTTACAAAAAGCTCATTTTAGTATATATTAGACATCATTATAAATAATTCATAAAAAATTTACAAACCTGTGAACAGTAGTTTCTCAGAAAAGGTACATCGCACATTAAAATTTACATTTTGAGATAAATTGATTTTAATGTATACAGTGAGACTTCTAATCGACTAGGAAATAAAAAAATAAAAGGCTCAATTTAAAATAAAAGATACATGTTTTGGTTTATATCAGTCGTTACACTTTTAAGCAAAAACAAAGTAATTTGTTCACAATTTTCGCCATTAAAATGGGCGTGGCCCAAATTTAATGCTTATTTAAAAATACAGGGCTTCGCCAGGTTTAAGGTATTTTTCAGAAAGGTTGAAATCTATACAGTTTGAAAATGTAAAAATCTCAAATTGTCAAGAAAATAAGATTTTAGCTTTCCAACACCCCTTAAAATATAGAATAACTTGAAATGTCCAGACATACTTAAAAACAGGGAGAACAAATAATTGAACCACAAGAAAAAGTTCGTTACGCAGAAAATACACTTCCCTATTGGGAGGTTATTTTTCGAAGAAAATGGTGAAATGTTCTAGGTTCCAGGAAATAGTTCGCTATAGAAAAATATTCACAACATGGAGGTTCGTCTGTATTAATAATTTTATTGGATAAACTTTTGTTTTCGACTTTTCAATATATTCGCTCCCCTCTTCTAGGGTTATCCCGCCCCCCTAGGAGATCACTCCCCACAGTTTGAGAAGCGCTGTGTTAAGTGTATAAAAATACCTAATGTTTTTTAGTTTGAGAAGAATAATTCCTTCACTTGATTTATTTTAGACTTTGAAAGGTCAGACACTCCCACAAGACGAATATTTAAATACTTTTTTATTTCGTAAATTAACTTGCAAAACTGTCAGATTGAGAAATATTACAAAACACACACACACAGCTGCTCCATTTGAAATAACAAAAAATTACTTAATTTATATAAAATTTGAAAACAAGTAAGTGCAAATTAAAATTAAATCACGTATCACGAGTTAAAGGTAACTTTTCCTCCAGATCTGATGTTATGTCTAACACCTTGTATTTAATCCCAGTTAAATCCACATCACCCACTTGGAATGAAGGGAATTTTACAAAGTATAAGTATAACTTTCTGATCTCTACATTCTTTATACTAAAAGTACATAAACTTCACATATTAAACAAAATGTAATACTCTTCAGTTGTTTAATCAGCTTGGAGAAGTGAAAGTGGACTCCCTCTAGAACTAGAAATAATGGAACATAACAAGCCAAGCTACCATTCTTCAGTTTAATGTAAGAAAAATAAGGAAGAATTTTGCAAGATATTTGGTAAGAGAATATTTTTTTAGTTTTAAATAACTTAAGTGTTTTGCATCATTGCCTTAATAAATACCAAACAATTTTTCAAACACAGTTTTTTAGCATGAATTTACGTTTAAAATAAAAATGTATGGATATTGGTTTATTTTTTAATAAGAACTAAATTACCCACATTAGAAGCTAGTTAAAAATATCAAAGCTTTTTTCTTTTTTACCTCTGTGTTTAGTCCTTAATTTAACTCCTCATTAAGCTATCAGAATATAATAGATTTTCTATTCTATGCAATTGCTTTAACCCTTTATCTACCGACGGTACTTATAAGTACCACACCATTCTTCTAAGATACATGACAGCACTGGTTCTATAATGAGTATTTTAGCGGGGAAGGCGAATAGTTTTATACAGAAATTGAGTTTTCAGATGACGGTGTTATCAGCGGATTGTGAAGATTTTCATTTTTGTTCCGAAAAACTAGTTAATGCCAAAAGATGAATGTCATATTATTTTTTTATGTTAATGAAGACCTTTGAAAACGATTTGACTATTTATTTTAAGTGAACAGTTTATATAACTTATTTTTTTACAGTGAAAATCTTTAATTAATTAGCTCTAACGCATTAAATTTCCCAATTGAGTATTTTGTTTATGTCTATCCTTAATTTTCAATGTAGTGATTAAAAAAATATTGCATGAAAAAACTGCAATAAATTTTTATAATGCGGTCGATAAAGGGTTAAACTTTGAGTTATAACCATCAGTTGCAGAAATAATTATTTACTATGATTTGAACAAATATTAAATGGAATTTTTGTACATTAATGGGGAAGAGTTCTCTTCTCAGAATTTAGTTATTGTATTTGGCTAATACTTTGATAATTTCTTAATTTTAAATTTTAATTCAAATATTTATTTTAATCCAGTAGCAAGTGTTATAGTGATTAATCGTGGATGTTTTCTTGCTTTTCTTCATCTTAAAATTAGAATTCTTAGTAGTAATTCGGTCTTAAGGTATCCGACTACCCTAAAACCATGATTTTTTCAAAAATTGGGAAAATTTTTATGATTTTATTTTATAGACCATTTCATTAACTTAATAACAATACCAAGTACTTTATTTTCCCTCCACTAGAACAAAAACTACAAGCGTTTTAGTAAAAGCAAATGCCATAACTTTACACAAGATGTCAAACTTTAAAATGCGTTTTACGCGAAACGTGTTTTTTTCGAGAAACTCAAACGGGGACCGCGATTGCTCAAAAAGTTTTGAAAATAATTAGCTGAAATTTTTTGCTTATGTTCTGCATAACAGTAGAAGTGTTTTGATCTTCAGATTTATCAATAACTGTTTTATTTCAAAATTTGCAGCTCTTTATGTGAATATAGTCAATGTTTTTTTAATCAATTTCGTATAATAACTTAGATAAAGTGCTCTAGTTTTTGTAAAAATTAAAATATTTCTTATCGTGAAGATCACTTCAAACAGGAATAACAAAGTAACACATCAAAATTGAAAAATTAAGAATTTGTTCATAAAATCTTTGTAGAGAGCGGGCCCCGTTTATGTAATTTTTCGTACATTTTTACTAGTTTTTTCCCATTTTAATAATAATATTTTTTTTTCTTTTACCAATTTTAGGATTTTTTCCTTAAAATATACTATATAAATATAAAAATCACAAAAAGATCTCCATATTTCCTTTTTTAAAAAAAAAAAGTTGTCGCAAGTAGTCGGATACCTTAATGAAATTCCCATACATCTTTGTTTATTCAGATATTTTTAAAGTTTTAATTATATTTTTAACATTAACAGCTGTTGAATTCTTGAAGAAGACAAATTTTGTGATAGTGGTGTCATTTAATTTGACTATAAAATTAAATTTCTGATGGGGTTTGTCATTATTTCATACTTTTTGGTCGTATTTAATGATTTCATTTCAAATTTGAGAGTATACTGAGATAATGTAATAAAAGATCTAATAGGATTTTTTTTATTCGTAAATAAAGAGATCTGATAAGTGAAGCTGATAAATACAATTTTTTGTCATTAATAAAATTGCTTTCGAAATTATCACATACTAAAAGAGTTAGAGAAATAATTAAAATAATTATTTGAAATCGTTCCTAGTAAAGGGTGTTTTTTAGAGGTATAGAACTTTAAATTGCAATAAAACAACGATGTATTATTCGATTGACATGATTTTTTTATTCGAAAGATAATCTTGTGGCATTACACTTTAAATATGATTTCTCGCATAGGACTGCCACAGCTGGCTCGGATGTAGTCCAATCTGGGCGTCCAATTTTCGATGACTTTTTCCAACATTTGTGGACGTATATCGGCAAAAACACGGCGAATGTTGTCTTCCAAATAGTCAAACGTTTGTGGCTTATCCGCATAGACCAACGACTTTACATAGCCCCACAGAAAATAGTTTAGCGGTGTTAAATCACAAGATCTTGGAGGTCCAAAACGTGAAATTAGGCTGTCACCAAACGTGTATTTCAATAAATCGATTGTGGCACGAGCTGTGTGATATTTTGCGCCGTCTTGTTGGAACCACAGCTCCTGGACATCACGATTGTTCAATTCAGGAATGAATAAGTTAGTAATCATGGCTTTATACCGATCACCATTGACTGTAACGTTGTGGCCTTCATCGTTTTTGAAGAAGTACTGACCAATGATTCCACCAGCCCTTAAAGCGCACCAAACAGTCAGTTTTTCTGGATGTAACGGTGTTTCGACATACACTTGTGGATTAGCTTCACTCCAGATGCGGCAGTTTTGTTTGTTGACCTAGCCATTCAACCAGAAGTGCGCTTCATCGCTAAACAAAATTCGCTTATGAAAATCGGGAACAACGGCAATCTCGTTTTGGGCCCATTCGACGAATCTACGCCTTGCTTGATGATCGTTTTGATGAATTGCCAAACCAAACTGAGAATAAATCACTTGACTGCTGTTAAATCGGTCGCCATCTTGGAAAGTAATGCCAACTTAAACTTCTGTAACTGGAAAAAAACCCCTCTTTACATGGTACAAAAAAAGTCCTCTTTACAGAGAGAAAAAGGGTGATTTTACTTTTTCACTTAAAGCTTATATCCATAAACGAATAATCTTAATTGTGCATATGAAGGACATTTAAAGTCAATTCTTTGATATTAATAGAAATATTTAGTAAATAAATTTCGAAAATATAAGATTTGTAACATTCAATCATTCGCAATGGTTTCACCTCTTACATGTATATCATAGAAATGCATTATTTTCGCTAAATATAGAACTTCTATGTAAAAAGTATAATATTAAGTATAAAAAATATTTGTTGGTACAATTTATACATTATAATGCTCACTCAAAATACTTCACGAGTAATACTATACTTCATATTCAAACAGAGTAAAATTATCACCATGAGTATACCATGACAATGTATGTAAATGATTAGTATTTTTAGCGCAGATACCCGTGTTAAACAACTGTAATGAAACCTGGGCATAGTTTCATTTCGAAGTACTAGAATTTATTTTGTGTGTTGTCTTTTCACATGAGTAGATTTAGTTTATCTGGAAGAAGAGAATACGAGTATCACTTGAAAACTTTCAGAGTTTGGACGAGGAAGAGTGTTACCAATAGAGTATACGGATTATCCATCTGAGAAATCAGTGACGGTATAAAACCAGGTCCATTGCACGTGATAATAGATACATCATGTCAGTGATGAATTGTTTTATCACATAAGGAATCGTATCACATCAAAAGGTTTATTACTGTACTTGCCTTTGGGCAACCTTCAACCCCATTTGCAGAATAGAAGAAGGTCTGCAAGGTGTCTTATGATTGCTTTGTCTTAAAACCACAAGCATTTGGTTCTGCAATCGTGCTTTAAATTGTAGACATGGACAACCGAATGACATGATATTGTCTTTACTGACGATTATGCTTCTACTAGCAAGACCAAGATGGTTGGATCAAAATATGGAAATCGGTGGAGAGAGAGTGCTTTACTGTTGCTATAAGTAACGCTTCATTTTTATCCTGCATCTCGCATTATGCTTTTGGGATGATATTAGGGTTCTACCTCTGAAACTCCTTTAGTGTGATTTATCAGTATATTAACAAACCAGTGCTATATCTATGAGAGTTATTGATGCTTGTTTTCTTCAATTAGCTTCAGATCTTGCTTGAAGTCAAGTTCGAACAAGAAAATGCTGAATCACACGTGATATTTTTATGACTTCTTGGTCAACCAGGCAGAATTTCAGCCTATTCCGTTCTATTGCCAATCAAAAACTTCTGATAAACGATTGAAAAATGATAAATCGATATATACTACCTTCAGCTACACAGATTAACTTTGACAATGTGTGCAGGAGGCATAAGTTACCATGCCCCAATGAGACATTCAAAGCTAATTGAAATTCTAAGATTGAAAATCTGGAATAATTGCGATTGCAAAATCTTCTTCTCCTGGTTTTTAACTCAGCATTGCCTTTCGTTTGAAGATCACTGGCTGAAATCTGCCTTCCAAGTACATTCTAAATAATTTCTTTTGGATTTGATTTTGGGTATGTAGTTGCCCATTGCATGAGTTTGAGAGCTCTACTTTCAAGTTATTTCTCTACGAATTGATAACAGCAATTTCTTTCTATTTGACATGTATAATCATTCGTCCTGCTATAAATACTGTTAACATTCGGACAAGACGAAATGAAATTCTAGACACTCCTCCAGAAATGTGAAGATATGTGCTTCAATCACACATTATACCCGTTTATATCAAAGCGTTATCAAGCTGATACTAATCTCGTTTTTTTGTAATGTTATGAGGGTGAAGAGATGTTTCCCTTTCTGCCCTTATAATGTTGCAATGAAATTCTCTCTATAAGCTGAATTGGGATTTATGGAAGAACTTAACATTACCCCAGTGCTTCTCAAACTTCCAATATTTGCGACCCAATATTCAATCATAATTTTCATCTCCCCCTTCCATTTAACTAACAATGCATTTAAATTTAATAATACTATAGTTAGACCCTAAATCTACAACATCACTCTAATCTTTTAAGTGCCACCGGCGTATATATACGTCTCACTCAACTGTTGCGTTGAATGCGAAAGTATATATACTTCTTTCCGAAGTACTATATTTTATATGCACTGTTTTCCATAGAATTATTCCAAAGGCTTTGAAATACAATAAAAGGACCTTGTCAGTTTTTGTGAAGGATTTACTTATGTCATAGGATTTCCTAATTTATTCCTTTTCTCCCCCCAATGATTGGAATCCCCCTACGTAAAAAAACGGAGGCTCTTTGGAGCGAATTGTGTAACTTTTAATGGGCACAGTGAAGAGACTATTTTTAATCTGTACAAATTATCTAGATAAGAGTTAATTCTTGTAAATAATATATTATATGTGACAAGACAATGGAGTCAATTGTATTTATTAAATTGGTTCTTAACTTAGTATTGTTAAATTAATTATAAAAAAATGCATTGAGCAGCACTGATACATGTATAAGTGTATTATATCAGTGTAAATGTTAATTTTATTTTTTATTATGTCAGAATGTACTTTGTTTACTTGCAGTAGCTTAATAATTTTTTTTAAAATAATGTTTTGTTTTCCGTTTTTCAATGTGCTGGCGCCCCCCCCCTCGTAGAATTATCATGCCCCTTTGGGGGGCACCCTCTACAGTTTGGGGAACGCTGTATTACCCTATTAATTTTCTATCGATTTCCAATGTTCTTGACTCCCCCTCGAAATCAGGAACTCTCTTGCACACATGCCAATTGAACGTAAATAGCGGTTTATCTGGAATGCCTGCTAATCTATCAGAGTTTTCTGTAAACTGTTTGTTTGAAAATCATTGCTTTCATGGTAGCAGTGAGCTCTAAATACAATTGTTAGAAACGCACTCTCCAGTTTCATCCCGCAGTCACATACAAAAGGCTGTTTTGTCAAGATATTGATATTCTTAAAGGAGACCTGTTACAACCCTATGAACCTCTCCATTGATGCCTTCTCTACAGTTCGGAATTTACGCATCCTGCATGTTTTACGATACTAGACATTTGCTTCTTTAACCGTCTAATTTCTAACTTTCCAATGATTGAGCTTTATAAAAATTCTTGAGAATCTATGATTTTGAGATGTGATTTCAGTATTTCTGGCTAGACATCTGGCTATATTTTTTGAGCAATAATCAAAACTTCTGCAACAGCTGAAATACGCCAAATCTCATTGTTTACACTAACAACCAAAATATCAAATGAACTGTCACAAAACTGGCAGCATCCCTCGTAGATCCTCTCACATTCTATTACGTCACTGACAAAAGCCTGTATTCTCACATCCATTAGTTAACATCAATTAACCAAGCGAGTATAGTATAGGGCAGTGTTTCTCAAACTGTGGAGCACGCCCCCTAGTGGCGCAGTAACCCTGCGAAGATGACGCGAGCATATTGAAAATAAAAGGCTTAAAAAATAATTTTTTGGAATGAAGTAAAACAAAATGCTTTCTGACATAATAAAAAATACACATTTACACTAATTTAATTTATTTTTATCATCTGGTGATCATCAAAAATAAAAGATTCCACTTCAAACACTCATTAGCAATCTTTGATCTTATAACCAAATAATAAGACATTTTGTTTGCTTTACTGTAATCCCACTATGAGAGTTTTTTTTTATTACGTTTCTTTTAACCCCTAAAATACTTCTTTTGATTACAACATATTTGACTTTCAAACTTACTGGTATGTTTCACTTCGTCTCTATTTCTTTTAGGAAAGTTGTAAATAATATTTTTCTGTTGCTTTTTTTCCTATGTGAAAGAGTTTTATGATATATGGATAAGCATATTGAGTACTTTGAAGGACTATTTGGCCAAGGTTTATTTTATGAGTACTCTGAAACTTATAATGCATAATGAAAAACGTTTCACACAATTATTTTTAGAACATGCTACACATTCCCCATGAACAATTTTGTGGTTTTGATTGCTGTGTTGTACGACTTATTATGGTTTATAAATGTAAATAAGCAGAATATTAAAAAAGGGGGGCATGTGTGATCCCTATTGAAGGAAGTTAAAACTGATCAAGAAATAGAAAAACCTGCTGAAATAATGCATATTAATCAAGATAGCGAAAGTAAATATCAGAAAAGCGTTAGGCATGAAACGTTTGAGTTGATTTGAAAATTTCAAATGCTACCTAAAGATCTCTATGAAGAAAACTATGGAGCCATAATGTAGCACTTCGCCTTGTCAAAAAGACACAAAGAAGAAAAAGTTCAAAATGCTATTTGTAGATCGTCAGACAGCAAAACTACAAAAGCGTGAACAAAATATAATAGTTTTGCTGGAAAGTAACGTTCTTGTATTGTTAGCGAAAAGTGTCTATGTTTTATGTCCTTTATTAAGGACACGCACATTTGGAACATTTTCTTTAGTTTTATTGGATTTTGCTAAACTTTTCAAAGAAAAATTTAAAATTCCTTGGAAATAGGTAAGTATATTTTCTCTTAATTAAATTATTCACTGGAATTGTGCTTTTTATCGTGTATAGTAAAAATAATTATAAAATAAGTTATAGTTTTAAAACAAACTAAAAAACACGCTTTTATAGTGAATCGAACTAAAAAGTAAAATAAAAATAAAAATATATATTACTTATATAAAAGTAACATTTTCCAAAATTTAATACTTATCTTGTTGTTTTGTATGGTTTATAATTATGATCGTATTGTAGCTTTAGCGCCAAAGCATATTATTATTGTATTCAATACATTATTACTTTTAGTAGGGCGCAATAAAAATTATGATTGAAAATTGGGTCGCCAGTTGTGAAAGTTTGAGAACCACTGGTATAGGGCATTTTTGTTCCATTAGATAATTTTTTTCTGGCAGTTTTCTAATTTTAATTCCTTTTGAACATTAGTATACATAAACATCACAGCGGGGTAAAAAATAGGTAATAATTTGTAACCAATTTTTGAGAAACTTTATTTAGCTTCCGTGTATATCGGGAAATAATATTTTGATGTAAAAAAGCTATTATACAATTTACGTGTTTATTATACGATTTACTTGTTAAATACTTAAAAACATTTTTGAAAATAAACAAAAGTAAAAGTAATTCTTGAAACAGTAATATATGATTTACCAAATTTATAATTAATTACAATATTTTTTACGGGGAAGAATTGAAAAGTATTTATATTCAGTTATTTTACAAACTTAAAGATTAATTTATAACACAGAATATTATATTTAGTTTACAGTATGAACGGTAAGTTTTAAGTAAAAACATAAACTAAATATGCAAATTTTACAAAAAAATGTTTAACTAAAATGCTATTTGAAACTGCTTCTAAGTTTTGTTTTTTACTTTTCATACAAATTAACACATAGTACAATCATTTAAAATTTCTGTGAACATATCTGAGAATATCTATATATAAATCCAAAAAATAGTTAAGTATGCAGCGCCATATTTGTCTATCAGTAGGCCCTGGTCCTCATGAGCTGTTGCGCCACTGAGTTTGAGTTTTAACAGATATCACGAGATTCATTCGATACTATTAATGATTTATTCTAAGCCGCAAACCTCACTGCGATAATTGTGAAGAAAGTAATACTAGTTGCGCCATTTCATAGAAATATTCAGAAATACAAAAGCATCATGGGAATTAGAAAGATGTGTAAGCAGCGACAAATTCAGTTTCAGGTATAAAACTTTTCTTTGCGTCGCATACCATATGACGCAGACAATACGGGCTCAAAGACGCCAAACTTATGACATGTCGACAGAGAAGGGATGTAGTGATGTAGTTCAGCAATCACCGCGGACCGTTCAAAGTTTGGGAATTTTACCGTGGCCCGCTGGAGATGAGGATGATAATTGTATTTATCAATATAAAATTTCCCAAAACAGAGAGAAATACATCACAATAAATAAAATGGAAATATTTGAATGTTCCTTGGGGAACTCCGAATGTTTTGATCCAGGGACCAGTTCCGGATTCAGGGGTTGGGGATCATTGAACCAGCTGTATTCCGATGAGTCAGGTGAACTCCACCCATCCAATGTTCATAAGCATATTTTTATAGCAGGATTCAGAAGTTTCCGGAAGAAGTCTATGACTTAAAAAATACTACCGATTAAACTGCTGAACTCCATTCTCCTTCGAAGTAATACCCTTGAGTAACAACACACGTTTGTTATGGATTGTAAAGTTCTCCGAAACAATTCTGGGATCCATTTTTAGCCATATCTTTTCATTCATCCTGCAATGCACCTTTAACTTCATCTGCATATTAGTCTTCGTTTAACATGAGGGGAACGATATGTTGACACACCCTTTGATTGTTAAGATCCTTAGTCAGTATCTATTGACGAGGATATCCAAACTTATTCTGCTGCTGTGTTTGAAACCAGTTCTTACGTACCGCTGCAAAAACCTTTTCGATATTTTCAGTGCTGGGCAAGTCTGCGAACTTCCAGAGCGTTTGTCATCATCGAGACTTTCCCTGCCTTCTCTGAAACGTCGATGCCACTCAAATCTTGCGTTCCCAATAATGTATCGCAGTCTTACACCTGCTTTAAAATTTCGTAATTCTTCGTAGGACTTTTTTTTCAAGCGAACACAAAATTTAATATTTATTATCTGCTCAAGAAGCGCATTTTTTCAATCATCGACAACTAAATTCATTCACCTACAAAATACGACGCCGTAGCGAGCCACCGACTGCGTGATTTGGAACAAACTTTTATTGAAAAAGGGGAAGAATGTAATAACACACAGAAATGTTATCATAGCCATTCTACTGCAAATATTTTCCACGTTATAAACTCAGTCTGGAAACGTTTTAATCCTAACTCACGTATTTGAATTTACAATTCACAATTTATTTTCAGAATCTGAAAGTAAATTTTGTATAAAAATGATTATTTTTATCGGTTTCCTTAATAAAAGTCGATTAAAATATTTTTTATAATATTGAAAATAAATTCGTCTATCTCATGATATATTAGTGCATAACTTAACTTATTTTAGAATTTTAGTTGAATATCTAAGAAATTGGTTTGATGTCAGTTTTTTGACTGATTCAAAGAAAATTAAGAAAATTGAGAAAAAAATTTTTCTTTTGGGTTGAAAACTTATTTTTTTCCAAAAAGTATAAGATTAGTACATCGTTATATACCTTGCAAAGTATTTTATAGGTGAATTTTTCCATCTACGGGTAAACAAATATCAGCAAAACAATATCTCTTGCTGATTTACCTCTTGGGTAAATCTTGAACGTGTTGGTAATAACTACGATTTTTTTTTGCTCGTGAATTCTCTTGCAGAACTGGTTCAAGGATGGAATTAAAAGTATCATTGTTTATTATACTTTTCAGTGCATTATTCTCATATGAAATTTTCATAATATTTTAATCATATCATGTCAATATAAAAAGAACTAAAAAGATCTTCTAAATCAAAATTATAAACAGAATATATTTAAAAAAAATTTAATTGATATTCAGATTGAATATTTCCTTATAATTTTTCAATATGGCAGTGGTGTACTAATTTCTTTACTGCAGTCTGTATGACTTCTCGAAGTACTTTTCCAGATAACTTAACGTATGTATAATTTCCATTTGTAACACTTAAAAAGTTTATAGAGCTTTTGTGAAGTTTGAGAAATAAAAATATATGTGGGTATTTAAAATTATTTGTCTTTCTTAATTATTTATAAAATGATAAACTGCAGTTATTAATTTGTCTTTCATTAGGAGTACATTTAATAAAAGTTGTATTACACATTAAAAATATTTATCTCTACAAATATATTTATCTCAGTAAAATATTGAATCGCGCGCGCTTAAAATTGTTGAACTAAAGGAAATACTTTTCAAATCTTCAGAATTTATAAAAGATAAGGGATTTATTTTGGATTTCCCTGCGACCACAGTTTTGCAACGTAAAAATAAAGACGAGTGTTAAAGGTTACTCTCGCAACAACAAACGGAATGTGGAACAAACGGAATGCCAACAAACGGAATGCCATTAATTTTCTCTTTAATCATTTTATTCTTATATTAAGGATCATTTTTTACTTTTTAGTTCATTTAACCATAGAAGCGTGCTTTTTTTAGTTTTTTAAACTATAAACTATTTTTCAATTATTACCAAAATTTTTGAACAAAAATATTTTCCTATTTTCTTTAGAAACTTCATTTTGTTTTAAAAATGCCTCTTTCTCGGAAAGTACCATCCTTTCAGGATCTCACAGAGTATGAGAAAAGTGTTGTAGAGGAGGTGAGAAAATAATATATTCCTAAATTTTTTTTTATTATACAGAATTTGTAATGAAAAAAATCTGTTGTCTTAGAAATTTTGATTATATCTATAATCCTATTTTAAATATTTGGATTTAATTATTTTACATATTTTGGTCATTAAAATTATTTCTTATGATACTCTTATGGGCTTTATTGTTCTTATTATTAAAGTATAGATAAAATAAAGTTATTAATTGTATATATACATAAATGCGAAGAATTTGTAAATATATATTTCATTTGTTAATGTTGATGATTCAAGTCAAAAATATTTTTATCAAAAGAACGGTTAGCCACAACCTATATTGGAAATGTGTACATGAATCAGTTCAATCAAATATGGTACTTTATTTGAGTTATATTGGTTTGTTTGCACAAAATTGTGTATAATGTGAATACAATGACAGTACAGGTGTTCTGATCAATCAATAGGTATTTTTTTCCAATTTTATAAGGAAAAAATAATTTTAAAAGTTCATATCATCATATAAATATAGGTAATTAAATACAGTTATGAAAAAAATATATGAATACTAATGCACCAAAATCTTCATATATTTGGAATTTTTTTACCTTAAAACTCTTAATTCGCAGATTTCTTACAATTAAGGGGGGAAATATTTGTAAAATATTTTCCACTTCCAGTTGAAGCAGCTTTTGAAGAACTTTCGCGTAGAGAACTGATGTTTCTTAAATCTGGGTGTGCGAAAGCTTTGAGATAAAGATTCCAACTCAGACGTCATTCTTCTAACTTAACCTTGATTCGAAATTAGCTGGTCCGTCGCATCCGGCTCCTTTTCAATCTGACGTCCTCAAGAAATCAATTATTCTGCGTTGAAGGATCGTTGGCGATTTTTATACTTTAGCTATCGATTCACTTATTACATGTGAAAAAAGGAGGGAAAAAAAGGAGAAAATCATTTGATCTAAAGTAATCCAGTATATTATTCTTTAAAGTATCCGTCAAAAGCATGTAAATGAATAACATTTGTGATATTTAGTATCACTTACATTAGAAAATGTATATAAAAATTTTTTAAGAATATTGTTACAATAAAAAAGTATGTAAGTACAATTTTTTGACAAAAAAAGAACATAGAATGACCCATTTTCAAAATATTCTCCTTTTGTGAAAAAGGCTTCGATTATAATAATATTTTGCTTGTATATAGCTTAGACCTCTGTACAGAGGCTCAAATAGAATTTTTGAAATATATAACTTAGAAGTGGGTTTATCCATGTTTTACGACAACAAAGGGGAGAAATTTTAAGAAGAAAACTTCAATAATTATTTCAATGCATTGTAACTCTGAAAATAATGTGAAATTTTCAAAAATCATAGTTCAGCCTCTTTACAGAGGCATGAGCTATACACTGGCAAAATATTATTAAAATAAAAGCAATTTTCACAAAAAAAGGTTTTTTGAAAAAAGGTTATTCTAAGTTAAATTTCGCCGAAATATTGTATTTAAATAATTTGTTTTGTCAAAATGTCCTTAAAACCATTTTATACTTGTATTCTAATCTAAGTGACACTAACTATCACGAATATTATCCATTTATGCCAGCGTTTCTCAAACTGTGGGGCGCGCACCCCTGGGGGGTGCGATAACCTTACGAGGGGGCGCGAGCATAGCCTATTGAAAATAAAATATTTAAAAAATAATTAATTTACTAGAATGAATTAAAACAAAATACTTTCAGACATTATGAAAAATGCTCTTTTACTCTGATATAATTTATATGCGCGATATTAAGTCATCAAAAATAAAAACTTCAATACCTAATTAGCTATATTTGATCCTATAACCAAATAAAAAAACTTTTATTTGATTTGCTGTAATCCCATGATGAGAGATTTTTTATTACGTTTCATTTTTAAACCTAACATACTACTCTTTCAGAGACAAAACAGATCCCAGACCCACAATCGAAAAAATTTAGGAACATAAAAAATTCATCACTGTCATTATTTTTGAAATACTGCACATTATAGCTATAATCTGTTTGACCTTCTAAGTTATCGGTACAGTTAGTTATGACCCTTCTCTTATGTATTTGTTTCTCATTTAGGGAAGTTGTATAAGTAATGTATTTATCTTTTGAGCTTTTTTCCATGCAAAAGAGTTTTATGATATTTGGAAAACCACGGACAGATCTTTGAAGGATTACTTGGACAAGACTTATTTTTAAGAGTATTCACAAACATATAAAGCATAACGAAAAACGTTTTACACGTGTACAATAAAATATCTATTGAAAAAAAGGATTGGGGTGACTCAACAACCTCGCTCTGCCGTATCGAGTGCGCGCCTTCTCCCGGGTTAAAACATGTTGAAATCTTTTCGCTTTAAATATTAAAAATAATACAATTATTCTTCATCGGAATTTTATATTATTGTTCATTATTTAACTTCAATTATAAATGCTACTTCTGCGAGGCTTAAAATTACAATTCACTTAAAACTAATAATGATTTGAGCAATCATTTTAAAAAAAATCTTTTTACATTTTTCTAAACATTGTCGCGCACTTGGCTTTACTCTCCTTACAATTCAGCTATTATATCAATAGTGTTTTATTTTCTTACAAATGAGCTCGTGCTGAGAGCACTTCAGCCGGTAAACTTTTAATGCAACAGTGCTGCACAGAGTATTTTATAACTAATTAATTAATACTAAATTAAGAACAAGTTTCATAAGTATTGACTTCCTGGGACTTGTCTTAAAAAGAAAAGTTTTTATAAGGAATGCTTATGATTAGAAATTGACCCTCTGAGTTCTTTTTCTATATTTAGCAGATATCTGTATTTTGTCTTCTAAGCAGCCAGCGCATTTTGCAATATGTTCAATTTAAAAATTGGAGAAAGGAAAAATAACATAATAGTTATCCTATTACTTAGTTTTTTTATTTATTTATTTTTGCTTAAAAGTAGTATACAAAATTTAACACTTATGTTATTAATTTGTATGATTTATAATTAAGATCGCGTATTGTAGCTTTAGCGTCAAAGTGCATTATTATTGCATCCAGTACAATATTAATGTATAAGGGGGGCGCGATAAAAATTGTGATTGAAAAGGGCGGTGCCAGTATTGAAAGTTTGAGAAGCACTGGTTTATGCGCTTTTTTAAAATTACGGTTCCGAATGTAGTCGGATACCGTAAATCATTAATATGTATTTTAAAATTAATATGTAGTAATCATACAAATAAAAAAATCATTGGTAAAGTTCATTCTTTTATATTATGTTTTTTTTTCAGTTAAGGAAACGAACTTTTCATGATTTAACTCCAAAAATGCAAGAAGAGGAAACCGTATTTTATCGCTTCTGCAAAGGTATACAATCAATATAATTAAAAAATTTTCAGGTAGTTTTTCTTACAAATATTTCTATAGCAATCCAGTTAATTATCAAATAATCTTACCCTAAAATTCCCTATTTTGTAGAAAAATAATAAGTTTACATCAATCTTTGAAAAAGTTTTAAAATTCTAATCAGGCCTTTTCAGTATTTTTTCCTCTTCAACCCCGAGATCCACATACGTTAATCTCTGTTCTCCACCTCATAAAATGAAAGTCATTGAATTTTTTGACGGACTTGATAACTTTTTTAGAAATTTGGATGATTGCACTTAAAAATGATACCAATAGAGGAGAGCACCAAAGTAGATTAATGTCTGTAATCAGTAGCTGTCTTATCAGATTTTTCTAAATAGATTCAGGAAAGCGCTGTTGAAAAATTAAGAAGTTTTCATAATTATTTTATACCCTCTGACCGGAACATCAACTTTTTTGCCACACTGAGAAACATCTGTATGACAGACGGGTGCGTAAATTTTTTTGAATTTTATTACCTTATGACTGTCTTAAATTTCTTTATAGTTTATGAAATTGAGTATGGCTCAAATAAAATGTGTGGGGATAAATGAAGCATAATAATATCTTTTTATCAACAGAATTGTGATTAGTATTTTTATAAAAACTGATTAAAAATTATTTATATTCATGTAAAAGTAATTAAAAATAATAATACTAAACACGAAAAAACTATAGGGGTTTCCGTCTG
This sequence comes from Trichonephila clavipes, assembly GCA_019973935.1. NCBI lineage: Eukaryota > Metazoa > Arthropoda > Arachnida > Araneae > Nephilidae > Trichonephila > Trichonephila clavipes. Next base: position 51,355 of record BMAU01004039.1, read on the forward strand.
ATAGACGGTGATAGATAAGAAAAATTGCACATATCGCGAATTTTGAAAATAATCACAACGCTGTATATCTCTGGGAAATTGAACGTTTTGCGTTCATCCATCCCATATCTAGTTTGTTAATGTGGCCTGATGTGGATTGGAGAATAAAAGAGAGTCTCCTGATTGGTTGGTAGGATGTGGTAAGGAGGCGTGGTTACTGGAACAGTTTAAGACATATCTGTGGTTTCGGCTGGAAAGTCCTGATGTGAGCTGAAACGTCTTGTGATTGGTCGAGAGCACTCAGAGAGTAGGCACTCATTTGGCTGCACTGAAGCGTTGGAACATAGCAATAGGGAGAGGTCTAGATATCTAGTCTGTGTGGGACTCCAAAATTGAATAAAAGTTTAAAAAATTACGAAATAGCAAATAGAATAAAAAGAAATCAGAATTTACCATGGTGACTAAATTAAATGTTAGGGGGGATTATAAGTGCCTAAGAGTATATATACATATCCTCCTAGGTCTTTTGATGTCTGGATCTGGATAGTAATTATTAAGATTTTTAACGTTGTCATTATCAGTATTAGAAAGGTTTTTGAAAAAAGAAATTGCCAGTTTTTGAATGTATGCTTTGAAGGGGAGAACTTTAATATCATCATAAATTTTAGAGTTTTTAGCATATCTATTAGCTTTAATGAGTTGGTTATTGGCGAGTTCTGAGCATCTCCGAGTATTTTTTAATTAGCATCAGCTGTATAGCCCCACACAGGCGAACTGTAAGTTATTACTGAAAAGAATCTCCACGTAACACCACATGATCCACTCATTGGGGAGAGTCCAACTGAAGATGTCAAGGCAGCCTTCAAAAATCACCCCGCAGCGTTATCTACATGCGTAAAAGGAAATCCTCCCCGTCTAAGAGACGGATGCTCCGGTCAGAGAGTTAATAATTAGTTAGTTAACAGCCGCAAAATTTGTAGCAATATAGTCTATTAACTCATTGGTTGTTGTAAGAGCACCACGATTAAATAGCAGAGGGATTCGGCCAGATGCGAATACAGGATTTGGGTTAACACATTAAATGCCAGTAAAATTGATATATTCATTCTCAAAACCCGAATCAAAAAATAGTGTTTTAATGATTTAAAACAATCCTTATATCTTAGTAGTAAAATCAGAAAAACCGAAAAACCTTTTATTTTCAAGTTTCACTCTTTCTAGTAAATCTAATATTTCGATTTTTTATTTAATTTCTTTTTCTTAGGCTGTTACAATACTTGTAATGTCCACCATTTTTGAAAATGGATGTAAAAAATTTTAAACCCAAATTTAAAAACCAAACACATAAAATATAAAAATAATACTTCACAAACTTGCCTCAAAAACCTTTTTGTTCAACCTCCAAAGCCGCACTCAAAATAAAGCATATAACTTATCATAGTCGATCGTCGTCCCAGATCAAGGCCGGCATACGAGATAACACTATGTTGACTCATCAACTCGTCAATGGCAACGAACGTGCCACGGGAATAAGAAATCTTTACCTTCGTAACGTTCCAAAATTTTGTGTAAGTGAATGAAAATATTTCATTAATCTCTTATTCTGGATTCAGTCATCACTTGCTGTGATAATTTAAAAAATGAGAATGAAAATATAAATGCATAAAACAGTATTCTTTCCTTTGATGCCATAAGCGCATACTTATCTTTTTTATGGTTGATCCACCATAGCCTGTAAAAAATATATAGATTTCAGAATCAAGCACTGAGCGCTACAAAACATTTGAATTGATGTGTGTGATGTGTACTTAAACTACTTATATTCTTGGGTTGTGGTTTGTCCGTTTTTCATCAAAACAAGTTACCGCGCCGTGGCTCTACCCCACATTACGAAAATTACATAAATTTATAAAAGCACAGTGAAGTGATAGAAAATTTTTTCGACCGGGTCAACACTATGTGAGTGGAAGGACTACAAAGAATGTTTTCCAGCCTGTAAAGCCAGAAAGCAGATTAAAAACATAAACGTGTGATAAAAAAAGAACTCTGATTTAGTTTAAGATCGTGGGGATGCGATCGCTAGCCAGACTAGATCCAGCTACATGAAGTATATCTGCACTGGTAGTTAAAATTCAGTTGGAATGTGCCATCTCGAGTAAAAATGCTCCATCCGGGTTAATGATAATGCCAGGGTCCTCACGGCAGATTTGCTACGAATTACCTTCAAGCTTGTCGAACACTTCTCTAACTAACTAGGTCCCCTGGTTTTCCCTTTATATAGCACATTACGACCTGATTGCAAGAAAACTGAAATTTTTTCACGATCATTAGTGACCAAGACTGAATTTCGGAAAGAATTTGGTAAGAAATGTCGAGGGACACTTAAATAAAAAAATTTCAGTCTGTACCTTGTTGGGAGTCATCTTACATCGGGTCTAAAGGCGGACAATGGCTTGTTAATTTTTATTTGTAGCGATTGTAACATTTCTTGAAAAAATAATTTATTTTCTCTGAGATGTAATTTTTTAAAGTATTTTCATCTCATCCATCAACTTATGTCGTAATTTGACAACTCCTTCATGGTGCGACGATGCTGATTTTTTATGCTTTTCTGTCAGTTAAAAAGGATCAAACGTTTTCTTTTCATAACTTATTCTTACATCACAGTTGTTGCATACATGTATTCTAAAGCAATTAACTGTTTAATCGACCGTAAAAATATCCATACATTATTTAGTGACTAACACATTTCACGTATATAACCTAATTTGCATTAATATGATTTGAAATACCTTATACCTTTTACATTCTTACAGCTCGTGATTATGATCTGGAGAAAGCAGAAATTATGTTGAGAAAAGTAAGTTTCTTATTTTATTTTACTGCGAAATTAGAAAATATATCTTATGTTGAGCAAGCGTGATTTTTTCCAATTCCTACTAATATAGCTCACACTCTCTATATATTTATTTATTTATCTTGGTGGAATTTTCAATCGTTAATAAAATTCCTTTTAAAGCACTCAATTGAGCTGAAATTTTATATACATGATTATTTTGAATAGCAATACCATACTTTAATGATAATTAATAAAAATTAATTACCACTTAATGTTGGGGTTCTGTCCTATGTATATACATATTTATATTAATTGTAACTATTTAATAAAAAGTAGCTAAATATAATTTTCTCTTTTGTTATAAGTAGGAATTTTTTTTATATTACTAGTTTAAGTTGGACTATAAGAAGAAGAAAAATATATTATTTTAATGGGAATGAATATATATGTGTGTGTAAGCATGACGGGGAGTGTAGATGCAAATTTTTTTATGATGGAATTTTTAAAAAATTATCTTTAAATTTTTTCTCGAAAGATCATTTTAATGGAATTTTTGAAACAATTACTAAGGCTCCTATATGTTAGCTATTCTGCAGTTAAAAAAGAGTATGGCTAATATTATTGAATTTCTACTTTATTTCTCAGAAAAAAGCTATCACTTTCATTTATATTAAAATTAATCTGAAAGGGCAAAATTAATGAAAAATTTTGTAAAACTAAATTCTTTATTGGTTTTTTTCCCTGAAATTTTTGCGTTTATTTTGAATATTTTCTTCGTGGGTTTTCATACATTTAAAAATATTTAAGTGTATTTTTTCAAATGAAAGAAATTTGTAGAAGTTACAGAAAGCCCAAATTATAGTTCATATTGATTCAAATAAACTGTTTTTATTTTAAAATCAATTCGAAATTTCCTTCGTGATCTTGTTCATTATAGTTTATTTTGGCTGTCTCGTTACTGAAGCTTTTTATGCTGTTCTATGAAATATTTTTTTTACATTCATCATTTTTCCTTTCTGTTTTTCGTAGGAATGTCTAATATATTGTAGTTAAAGAATCTTTTTGTCCACTTCATTTTAGAAATGCCAGATTAAATTATTTTAAAAATTATGCTTCAATCTTTCTTTGCTGTCAATTTTAAGAATAGAGAAAAGTTATTTAAAAACTTAATATCCTTATATCTATGCATAACTTACAAATTTTCTGTGAAAATAACAAGACAGTTGCAATTTTCTCTTCAAAAACTTGTGACGGATCTTCATCGCGTTTTCCAGTAATTATCCTCTTGGGATTCTTTGGGGCCAGAATGGCAATTCTTTCCAACCGACTCAAAAAGAAAATGTGTTTATGCAAATTAGGAATCATATATATTGGAAGGTTAGCATTCGCGTCGAACGCTAAGTGAAACTCTGAGAGCTAGATAAGCTAAGTGAAGTGGGATAAATTCTAGAAGAGGAGTCTTCAGTCTAGGAATTGGCCTAACAGTGCGGGTGTAGATAGGTCAAAAGTAGGTCTGAGACCAGCGGAGCATTGCCTAAGCCAGATCCAGCCACGTTAAAGATTGAATTGACGTTTTACAGACCGTAGTTGCTTACCCAGGAAATAGCGGTAAGCTAGTTCCTCTAAACTATAAGGATATGACAGAGACTATTAAGTTAGGAATTAATATATAAATATAGATTCAGTTGTTAATAGCGCTAATTATCAGTAATACGTTTAGTGTGTACTAAATCTTGTGTTCAATATCCTCCTTGACTAGTATTATTGTTGTATTATGTATAAATTAAAATCAGAATAAACTGATTTTATTATAACTAAATTTAGTGGTGTATCATTCATTCTCTTAGGTGTAGGTCGCGTGTATTGTGGTGAGAGGGTATCCCCAACGGAGGGGATACCACAAACTTATGAGAAAAAATGCAATTAATATTCATCACTAATTACAATTACTAATATGCACTGTAATATTTACACGAATTATTAAAAATCTTTAATAATTAGAATAAACTTCGTATTTATTTAAATTTATATCTTTACTTTCTAAATATTTGGGTTGAACGTTCACTCTCACACACACGCAAAGTACTTTTGATTTTCTCTTTGTGTAAGTAAGACACGTTTTTCTTGTTTGAAATTGCGCATTGCTTGACATCCTAAAAACAAACCCATGAAGGGTATATTCTCTTTCTTGTATAATATCTTTTCTCTGTACTGGTCTGTAAAAATTAGTGCTTATTTTATTTTGTTAACCATTAATTTAATAAGTAACTTCATTAATGCATTAATGTTTAAAATGCCATTCTGACAGTATTCGTGGAAAAGGTTGGGGTTTTTTATTCATTAGAATTTTAATACACTTATCTATCCTTATATAGGCGGAAAATGATTCATTCTCTCTTCACGTGATTTCCGGAACTATTAGATCCTGCAGACTTGGAATTCGGTAGACATGCTCAAGCAGGCATCCATTAATAAATGGGTTTTGTGGAAATAGACTCACAAGAGGGTTGGCTGAGTCGTTATAGATAAAAATTTTCTTTTAAATATTACTTTTATTGACTGAAACTTTAGTGAGCATGTTTCTTTTGAGCAAAGATTTGTAAAGAACGAGTTTTGTGGAAATCGATTGTGAAGGGCGGTTACGGGGGGGGTCTTATAGATAACAATTCCAACAGACTATGTAGAAATTGGGTACACATTTTTCTTTTGTTAAGAAGGGGTTTCGAATGAGTTTCAAGAAAATCCTCTCCCTAAAGAAGGAGATGCGGGATTACGGAGGCATTAACTTCAAAAAATCCTGTTTTTGAATTACTAGACTTACAAACCTGTAATTTCATGAACATGTTTCATTTGTTGAGAAGAGATCTGATAAAAACGAGTTTTACAGAAATCAACTCCCAATGGAATTAGCGTAGGGTCCGAGGGTGTTACAGATAAAAAAAAATACCGCTTTTGAATTATTAGACCTAAAGACCAGGAATTTGGCAGACAACTTTACTTTGTATAGTATGAGATCCGTTAAACGTGGTTTTTGTTGAAATCGATTCAAAGAGGGAGGATTATGGAGACGTAAAGGATAAATGTACTTTTGCTTCAGAATTTAGAGGTCTGTGAATCACCTGCCCATGGGTGCCTCTCTTTCCCATTAACTACGTGACCTGTTTCTGTAGGGAAGGACGAAAAGTAATGCAAATCGTTTATCTTAATATATGTTTATTAAGATCTTAACTAAATCACAATACACAACAATAATAATAATCAAAGTAAGCAGATCTCGAATGAGAAGACACAAATCGTAATACCAAATAATCGCGTAATTGATCACTATATCTAAATTTACAGATTAGTTCTAATCTCACTAATACACACAATTTCCGTATAGCTTAACCAAAGTCGCTTACTGTTATATCCTAAGTAAACAGCTACTTTCTTTGTCCTAACTGACGTGGCTTTTATCCGACTCTAATCCTTGTGGTTTCGTGTATCCATCTTTAGCTTGGATATACAGGTACGGGTTAGGTTAATTCTCGGGCTTGGTATTCTTCTAAACGCTATCTTAATCACTTTCGCACTTAGACGTAGAACTCACATAGCCACCACGCGCACGCTAAACTTATATTACATATATGTATCCTAATTTGCTTAATCACGTTCCTCTTCTCGAGTTGGTTGGAAAGAGAATTGCCATTCTGGCCCCAAAGAACCCAAGATGACTGTTAAAAGTAAACGCGATGAAAGCCCCGTCATATGCCTTTCCTTTTTAAATCAAGAGGCTAGATCTATAGGAATTTTTTTCTGAAAAAAATCCAAAGCTCAATGTTATAACTTAGATATATCTTTCTTACTAACTTATAAGTGATATGTCTGGACATACAGCATCATGAAATACCCAATGAATGGGGGAGGGGGAGTAATGGATAGCTTGATAAAAAAATAAAAAATACTGTTACTTTAAAAAAAATGACACTTTTAGGTGAAAATATATAATAATATTTTTCAAAGACCGCTTTTATAAAGTCTAGAACATCGATACTTAACCTGCGGCCCACTGGGACATTTTTCAGTGCCCCGCTTGGTCGCGGCCAATTGCTCTAAGAAATTCATTAATTTATGAAAATTTGGGGGGAAATTCTTTTTTAAAAATCAATTATATCAATTTTGCTGTCGATGTCATATGGGTGCGAATTGATATATTTTTTAATGATTAGTGATAATAAGCAACAGTTAACTAACGACCATTTTATGAGTGGAACTAATTTATAACTATCTTTCCTATATTACAAGTAAAAAATATTGAAAGAAAATAGATTGTTTCAGTACTATTGGGAAGCTTATTATTTTGTATTTCCAGTAATTGTTTGATTTGTCACGTAAGTGTTGTATTTTAAAAATACCAATAAGCGGGAATTACACACACACACATTCAATGACACTTTTCCTTAAAGATCTTTCTCAAAAGGTGATATATAAGCTTTCTTGAATAATCTTTACAACAGCAAATGTGTTTTGTCATTGGTACTGTCACAGCTGTAACAAAGGTGTCCTATGAAATTTTTATATCATTGGAAATGATATGAAACCATTTTCTGATGCAGAATTTGTGAACGTGATTGTTAAATGCTTCCAATTTAGAAAAATGTATATAGTCACAAAAATAAAAAATATAATAAATAATAACTAAGAAAAGCAAAAGAGTTTAATTATTTTGATTAATTTCTACATTTTAAATTTTTTATGCTTGGTCTTAAAACATTTCTCTCCCTTCCTCCCTCGTCCATTAATCCTCAAATTGCGGTTCACGTTGAAAGATCGTCTTGTAGTTGAATTAATCATCACTCAAATTAACCGGATTTACCGTTTTGTTATTTCCTTCAAAGCACATCACTATATATATCGATATATATTTACAACTATAAATCGCATCGGGAACTACAGGCAGCTTCCACCTTTTTTACGTTCGAGACCACCTTCTTCTCTCCTTCTCGCTCAAAGGCCAAAACAGTTTACAGCAGCGCCCTCTTTCTAGTCTATCGTGTGCTATGTGTCAAGCCTCCTAATGCACTATGTGCCATGCCGTTACAAACTAATCATTTCCTCCCATCCCGGAGAAAACTTTTCACGACAATTGAGTGGAAAGTTTTACTGTGATACCTGAAAAATACTTGATATAGGTTCAGTTTATGCAGCATTAGAGAGTTAAGAATTATTTCTTGAAATCCTTTTCTTTGAAACGGAACAAATATTTTAAAAAAATAACGTGCAAGTACCTGTTCTATCCGAAATTAGTACCTTATTTTAAGGAATGCATTAATTTTATCCCTACTAATCTATGTGAACTTTAACGTATACAAAATATCATTTAGTGATATACTGCTACCAAATGCAAACTTTAAAATACAAATATTAATTATCAAAAAATTAACATACAAATATCAAATATCAAAAAAATTAGATATTAATACCAAAATTTAAAAGAAAAATTCCGAATATCAAAATACAAATACAAAAATTTCAAATACTAATATTAAATATCAAATTTTAAAATACAAATACAAAAATTTAAAATACCAATACCAAACATCAAATTTTAAAATACAAATGCAAAATATCAAAAAAATTAAAATACTCATATCAAATAATAATACTAATATACAAATACCAATCATTCTATACAAAAAATAATATAAAGAAAATTCTTATTTTTCCATCAATTCTCATTACAAGTGTGTTTTTTTCTAAGTCTTAAGGGATACGGCTTAAACTATCAGCATTCTGATTTTGTTTCCCTTCCGATAAGCAATCTCATAATTAAATGATTGCAAAATTAAAGCCCGACTTAAAAGTCTTGGATTAGTCCCAGTATTTTTTCTCTAATCAGACCAAGGGATTATGGTCATATTGTATGACAAATTTTTGGTGTCCATCAAAATAGCATTTCAACTTTTGCGCGGCAAAAATAATAGCTGTCCATTCTTTTTCCGTAGCGGTATTTTTTGTTCCGCAGGCGACAGCTTTTTGTTTAGGAACATGATGGGATGTTCTTCGTTTTCACATACTTGCGACAACACAACGGCTATTCCAAGATTGGATGCATCATACTGAATGATGAAGGGTTTTGTGAAATCAGGGCTGTATAAAACTGGATTTTTAGATAGTCTTGTCTTGAGCTCCTCAAATGCATTCTGGCAAGAAATATTCCAGTCAACGATTGATTTTCGATTTCGGCACTTAAGTAAATCTGTTAGTGGAGCTGCGATTACTGAAAATTCGGGAATATATCTTCGATAATAGCCAGATAATCCTAAAAAGGCTCTAACTTTCGTCTTGCTAGTGGAGATCGGGAAATCTTTGATGACCTGAACCTTTAATTCTCCAGGTGTTCTTAAACCTTGGCCATGTCCAAGATACTTAATGTATGCTTGAGCAAACTGACATTTGGATTGCTTGATATGTAATTTAGTGGTGTGAAGGCGCTCAAATACATCTTTTAGATGTTTCAGGTCATCATCCCAGGCTAGTGAAAAGATAGCTATATCATCTAAGTAGGGAACTGCATAGTCTTCCCAATTTCTTAATAAGTTAGCCATAAGTCGGTTAAAGTAATAGGGAGCATTTTTCAGACAGAAAGGTAACCTCAATCGTTTAAGACATCCGTACACCTTCAAAACGTCACTTTTGTCAAATTTTTCGATTTTTAATTTAAATGTTATTTGAAAATATGAACTTTTTCTTTAAAATGGTGTTTAAATTTTGTTTCTATCTTATTTAGAACTTAAGTTATGGGGATTTGAGTTTCATTCGATAGCACCTTTTGAACCCGGAAGTACAAGTCTACATTGCGAAGTAGAGAAAAAAAATGTTTGTTGACATTTTTATTTTTCAAAGTATCGTTTAAATATGCAATAGTAAGAAATTTTAACTTTTTAAAATATGAATTTGAGTTTTCAGAATTATCAAAAATATAATTGGCAACAGGTTTTTATTTATATTTTTATCTAGAATCTGGCAAGAAAATAGAGTGCTCTCTTTACTGTTTGTTTACATTTGCTTATGATTGCGTAGCTCTTTATAAGCTTTTGTTTAATCCTTTTTATAGCAGAAAATTTTAATTTTGTCATTTAAAATGGGTAATGCTAAACGTAGAATTAGTGCAAAGAGAAAACGCCAATTTCGAGGTAATGGATCTACCATTAAACATTCAAAAATAGCAGCGCAACATCTACCAACGCCAGTTCTTCAAAAATTAAAATACCTGCTGTCTTTGATGAAGAAATAGCAGAATATCAACGTAAACCACTTACTGGTAACAGAATAATTGATATGGAAGTCCTTTTAAATTTGTTTTTACAACTTTGCTGCCCAAGATGTTTCGAAGAAGGTATCCTGCTTTCTGAGGATTCCACATATGGTTTGTGCTCAAATTTTGTTATCAGGTGTAAACATTGTGACTTTTACTCAGGGTTTTCTAGTTCAAAGAAAACTTTAAACTGTCCTGAAGTAAATACAAGATTTGTGTATGGTATGAGACAAATTGGGAAAGGTTTTCTGCTGGGTTTAAATTATGTGGTACGTTAAATTTACCCAGGATCAGTAAAACTGCGTACACTAATCATGAGAATAAACTCATGTTTGTGATTTCAGAAGTTAGTGAACTATCAATGCAAAAAGCAGCTTCTGAACTGTTAGTGCTACATCCTACTAAAAATAAAATTGTTGAATGTGGCATTTCAGTTGATGGAACGTGGCAGCGTAGAGGTTACTCTTCCATGAACGGGTGTGTCACAGCTTCGTCAGTTGACACTGGTAAAGTAGTAGACATTGAAATAATGTCGTCATATTGTCCCACCTTCAGAAAGATTTCTAAAATGCCTAGAAGCATTGAGTCGGAAACTTTTGCAGCAGATCACGTGTGCCATAGCAATTTTCAAGGTTCTGCGTTAAAAATGGAAGCTGTTGGTGCTACGAGAATCTTCCAACGTTCTATTGTCAAACGAGGCCTTAAATATGCATATTATTATGGTGAAGGGGACTCTAAGGGCTTTATATATATATATATATATATATATATATATATATATATATATATATATATCAGTGTCAAAGATACTTATGGGAAGGATAGCGTCACAAAAATATGAATGCATTGGTCATGTTCAAAAGAGAGTAGGTGCGAGATTGCGCAAACTAAAGTCTAAAAATAAAAATCTGTCTGGTAAAAGCAAACTCACCGACTCTTTTATTGACCGATTGCAAAACTATTATGGGATTGCTGTTCGTAGCAATGTTGGAAACCCTCTGGTCTTCAGCAAAATGTTATTGCGGCTTTGTTTCATTGCTCATCAAATGTCGAGAAACCGATGCATGGGCATTGTCCATCGGAAAAGATAGTTGGTGCTACTACCAACGAGCACTGTCTTGTGGCAAAAAGCCAAAAGAAAAATATAAAGGCTTATCAAATGAAGTGCTAAACATGATTAAGCCTACATATTTAGAGTTGTGTACCAAAGAACTGCTTACTAAATGCCTGCATGGCAAAACACAAAATTCAAACGAGTGTTTAAATTTAAAACAATTTAAAACAAACAAAAGCGAGCAATATGTTAATAAAATAATACATATAGAAATTCTACAACTTCACCGTTAACTCGAAAATGATAATGGATGTTTATATTAGTAAAAGAAAACAAATTATTCAAAATGTTTCAATGCAATGACCACTTTTAACTCAAAGAACACCATTCAAATAAAATGTACAGATTTTCTTTTTTTCAGAAAAACCAAACGCTTCTATTCGCAACAAAAAAAAAATATTATAACACAATAATGAGAGTAAAATAATTCCATTAGTATTCTGAATCCACAGGAACAAAAATTTTACTGAACAATTTATGAAAAACAATTTCTTATATGATCCGAATAGCTACATATACTTAATGCATTAACCTTGAGAACTTCTGTAACGTAAAGTGAGTCGGCCTTTTTTTCTCTCAATAAAAGAGAAGAGTCATAAATATTTCTTTGACTCAGCAAAATCAAATATATCTACACTATTAAAATCCGAAGGTATTCCACTTATTTTTAATTTCAGACAGGTTTCTTTCCCCTCTCTATAACACGAACACGTTTTTTTTAGTGTAAAAGTATTGTTCTATCTTCCTCTCCTTCTCACAGATAAGATATAGCTTCAAATTTCAATGTATGACTTATAAAAAGAAATATTGCGTTAAAACTAAAAAATTATTAATGCGAAGCAATAAAAAAGAAAACGATTCTGATGCTAAGAGTAAAACGAAAAACGTTCATCATTTATTAAAAATAGTTAGTATCTAAGAATCTAAAATAATAAAATAGATTTCAGATTTTCCTGAATTAATCAAACGTTGCATATAGTTAGCTTAAAAATGTCTCTAAAATGTATTTTGATCCAAAATAATAGACAATGTACTTTTAATTTACAAAGAATTCATTATGTAGAACAATATTATACGTAATCTGTACAAAGATTGATAAAATATCTTAAAAATTACAGTTAAAAAATGTATTTTTCAATTTTTTTCCCTTTTTCGATAAATATGTAAACATTACTTTTTTAAAAGATTTTTGATTAAAAATTACCGTTGTTTGCAATCGATATATGAAGTTTGAAAGCAATAACTTAAAAATGAAGCCCGAAAACAAATTAAAACTTTTAAAAAAATCAATTTTACAATAGCTCTGAGTTTGGCGGAGAAATCCTGTTTGACGCAAGAAAACTCTTTTTCTACTCAGCCCTCTACGTTTGATGAAAGGTTACACTAGAAAAGAAGGTGCACCTATAAATATTGAAAATCACCAGATTTGGCAAAATTGAATATCAAAAACTTTTTTTTTTACAATTTTTCAAAAAATACTTTCGTTTTTTCTCCTGTTGGCGAGAAATATTTAAGCACTATTTTTGTTGCATTTTTGAAGGTTAATATTAAAATAAAATATCAAACTGTTTTTATCATATCGGTTTTTTTAATGTTTTTTTCAGTATATGTATATAGATATATATATCTAGGCTTTCCCACGTACTGTTTTTTTTTCTTATATACATTTATATGTTTAATCAAACATTCAAAAGTTCAGAAAACAGCAATCGCTTCAATAGCTATCTGTAAATTTTTCTTTTATTAATTACTTATAGAAATTTGATTTTAATAAACATATATATGTTTTTTAAAAGGGTTATTTCTATTATTTCATTACTAAAGGAATTCTTTGTTAATTGAAAAGTACATCGTCTATTATTTTGGATTAAGATACATTTTAGAGACATTTTTAAGCTAACTATGTGCAACGTTTGATTAATTCAGGAAAATCTGAAATCTATTTTATTATTTTAAATTCTTAGAAACTAACTATTATTAAAAAATGATGAACGTTTTTTGTTATACTCTTAGCATCAGAATCGTTTTCTTTTTATTGCTTCACATTAATAATTTTTTAATTCTAACGCAATATTGTTTTTTATAAGTCATACTTCGAAATTTGAAGCTATATCTTATCTGCGAGAAGAAGGGGAAGATAGAACAATATTTTTACACTAAAAAAACGTGTTCGGGTTATACAGAGGGGAAAGAAACCTGTCTTTAATCAAAAATTAGTGGAATTGAACATGTATCGAAAAAGGGAAATTTTTTGACGTAATTTTAGAAATCACTCACATTGTGCGCGTACAAACACACACGAAGAAATGCTGGTGTCATGAGGAAAAGAGAAAGCCCGATCAACGCCGGGCTAAGCGGTGGAAGAGCTGGGTGGGGTGGAAGTCATTTTGAAAATAAGGATAGGAAGTGCTGATTTTGTTAAGGAAACGGAAAATTTAAAAAAGTAGAGATAGTCCGTACAACCCCAGGCCTTGCAGCTAGTATTACTACTTAAATATATACTTAATATATATTTTTTTTCACTGCACCTTCAAATCGTGCTATAATCACAATTTTCATACGAAATTTACCATTCACTCTACTAAAATTCTTAATAATGTATTAGATTTTTTTTAAACACCGTTGAGAGAAACTTTTAATTTATATCTCATTCATAGAAAACACAGTCTTATAAATCAGAATACACTAACTAAAACTAAAAAAGAGCAATTTTATACACTAAATTCAACATCACATCAGACAAAATAAATTTTGTTCCTTTTCATAGGATAACTTTTTGTTTTTATTTAAAAACAAATGATAAATTAACGTTAATAGCAGGAATAAGTATATAGCTTTAAAATAATCAAAATCCAGCATTTGATACAAAAAGTGAATTAAGAATGATTGCTGTATTTAATTTAGACCCATATTTTGATGCAAAAATTGAGAAGAAATTTAGAATACACACGAAGGTACTTTCAGATAGGAAAAGTACTTACCCCAACTATATCTTTTGTTAACGTCACTGTTCTTAGATCCGTGCCGCACCTGTAACATCGTCTTGTAGTTGAATTAATCCTCACTCAAATTAACCGGATTTACCGTTTTATTATTTCCTTCAAACCACATCACTATATATATATTTACAACTATAAATCGCATCGGGAACTACAGGCAGCTTCCTCCATTTTTACGTTTGAAACCACCTTCTTCTTCTCTTCTTCCTGCTCAAAGGCCAAAACAGTTTACAGCAGCGCCCTCTTTCTAGTCTATCGTGTACCATGTGTCAAGCCTCCTAGTGCAGTATGTGCCACGCCGTTACAGCGTGAAAAAGCTAACATATGTATGCGGTCCGGCAGAAAAAAAGGTTGAGTACCCCTGGTCTAGAAGGTCGCAAGTTAACGTTTACAGAAAACTACATATTTATTAGCCAAACAACTGGTATAGTGGTTAGTCTTGCTGACTGCTGTGCCTTTGGGCCTGGGTTCAAATCCTGAAGAAGTCATGAATGTTTATAAATGTTTTGTGCCTTTGTGGCATAAGAGTATTCTGTGGCATAAGAGTCGAGCTGCAAGCCCTTTCGTTATGTTGGGGGTAAGGGGAAGAGAGGGGAGAGACACCTGACTCCCCAGGTTGTTCTCCTTCAAATAAAGGTGGAATTGAGTGAAATAGTACTGTCGTATGGTGCTTAATGCTGCGGATAACGATAGGCGTGACGTAGCCCTTGGCCGCGATGAATTTCGTGGACTATTTCGTGGACCTGAAGCTATTATCGCTCAGGTGGCATAAGTAAGAATACCTCGTTTTTTTCATAGATCGGAGAAATAAAATGAATGAGTTCATATTTGATGAATTTCTTAAGTAATATTCATGATCATCCTATTTTGTGAAATATTTCTGTTTCTTATTTCAATTAAATTTTGATAGAAATGTTTTTATATTTGCAGCACATAACCTGGGCCAAGGAAGAGAAGATTGAAACATTTTTGACGAGTTACAAGCCACCTGAAGTAAGAATATTCTTCAAAATTAATACTAGTTAATACATTTTATTAATTATATCTATCAAATGAGTGAGAGTTAAATTAATATTGCTCTATAAAGACACCCGAGAGCTATTGGTGACGCACCTCGTAATTCGAATACCTGAACTGTGACGCCATCCTCTCCTATTTACCATTCCAACGATGGAACATTGAACCTCGACAGAATTAACGACCATAAGCCCCTGTACACGGCGGGTTTTCAGTGGCACCAGGACTCGAAGCCGATAC